>DWQX01004786.1:0-14284 GCA_018245475.1 Pharmacophagus antenor
ATTATATATTATATATTTATTTATATAGATATTATTTAAAGCATCAAAGCAAGTATTATAGAAATACAGGACGGCTGATAGCATAGATTTTATCAATACTTCATATTTTATTCAGTACCACTGTTGAATTTATTTTCGCTAACGAACTTAATTATGATTGGCATTTAAGTTCCGAATCCAATAAACGGATTGAAGATCTGAACTCAAGATATCGTACTTTAATTAACCGAGTAATACGTTTTCCTTTAAGATAGTTATATACTTATTTTTGTCTTTTTACATAAAAACTAATTTCTATATTATTTATTCTGATATAGTTTATGTTTTTGCGTCGAGTGTGTTATAAATAAATGAATGTTGATATTCCTAATACCGATGTATAAGTGATGAAGTACGCTTCGCAAATATTTAATATATAAACAGTTCTATCGTTTGACAGTTTTAAAGTTATTCTAACGTGAATTACTGTACTATTGAGTTAATGGAGAAGTGTTAGATGTAATATTCAATATTGGCACGAGCTATATGCACTAATGGAGTACCTACGGTACGTTGAGCCAAATATGAGGCCATCAACAATAGAAAATCCTATTTTACAAACACCATTAAGCCCTCTATTCTCCATGTAAGCTAACTGGTACTTTGCCAAAATTGAGTTGTCTCGTGGATGCATCATACTGTTTTAGACCTAGCTAAATACTTTGCACTATGAGTTGTTTTTTTTTTATCAAAAAATTCGTAACAGTTTGTTCCTGCTTTCAAAATTAATCTTATGTCATTTTTCACTGAAGTTACTATTGTGGTGGAGATAAATAATTAAATATGTACGGACAGTTTTGATTACTAACCGATGCATTTACTTTATTTGGTTATCGTGCTGCCACTGTGATTCGGTTTGGGGGCTATAATATAAGTAATTTAGTGTTTACTTCTTTCTGGGCGAGTATGCTTATATCATCAAGAACCATTGTCCTTTAGCAATGTTTTTAATTCTGGTCAAGTATAGGCTGATAAAAAAATAACGTGGCACTTTTAGAATGTGATCGTTTAATTAACAACATTTATTTATATTAGAATGATTATTTACGCATGTGCTACCCATGTTATGAATACTGTAATAAATTGAAGTGAAATAGTTAATTATGTTAGCTGTTTTTCCTATATAAATTCCACTGATGTTTTTATATAATTATAGGATGGTACTGATGCAAATTATTTAATTAATTTCTTCGTTATTTAATTAACAAGTTGATAGGAAGAATTATTATATTACTTACATTACGTATGTCGGAATTTGAATTACATTTGATCGACTCGGTTATCGGCACCCATTGAATTTATTCTGTAATGGCCGCTGAAATTTATTTCGATGAATGATTTTTTTTAATCTTAAAATTATTTTCAAAGTATTGTATATGTTTTTTTATTAAATTTATACATAAAAGCGAAGTATGTTAGTAATATCGAAGTAATAATTATTTATTTATATTGTATATGTTTTTATGGCCTTGTCTTTTCAAAAATGTTAAATACATATTATACAAGTCTTTTGAAATTTAAATTTCGAATAAAATTCAAATGGCGCGCAGGAATGGCGCGCCGAGTGCAGGGGCAGCAACAACAGTTTTTCGGAATTCAGTCACCACGGAGGGTTTCACCGGAGCGGACCGTGCATTTTGTGTGTGTGACTTTTATCGCAACAATGATTTGACCACCAATGTGCGTAGTAAATTTAGAGAGTATCGAAATTTACGCACATTTAATTACTGTCCTAGTCTTCAAACGATTATGAATTGTGTCCAAAAGTTCGAGGACTGGCTATACGTTGGATAATAAACGATCGGGCCGAGTAAGAACATCATAGACGGAAGAAAACGTCGACGTAGTGCAAGAGTCAGTCTGTGAAAATCCTACTCAATCTATTCGTAAGCGTTCCAGTGCATTAAATATACTCAGATCGACGTCACGTTAAGAAATTTCATCCATACAAAATTCAGTCAGTACAGGAATTAAAAGATACTGATCCTACCTATAGACTTAATTTCGTAAATGAAATGATGAACCGCTTCACTTCGTTTAATAACGTGTCATTTTCTGATGAGGCTCACTTTCACATCAATGGCCATGTCAATAGCCAGAATAGTCGCTACTGGACTAGCGTAAACCCACGTCGCGAACATCAAAATCAAAAGTAGCAGTTTGTGCGGTTATGTCAGCGCATGGCATCATAGGCCCATACTTTTTTGAGAACGAACGTGGTCGTGCGGTTAATGTTACTTCGGAGCGGTATGTGGCAATGATCGAGGATATTTTTACACCAGAGTTACAGAATTTTTCAAGTTTCAATACCTGGACCTGGTTTCAACAAGATGGCGCAACTGTCCATACCTCTAACACTGCTATGCCCGTCGTCCGTCAACTTTTCCCTAACAAAATGATATCTCGAAGAGGAGACATTCCCTGGTCCCCACGTAGCCCGGATTTGAGTCAAATGGACTTTTTCTTATGGGGTTACCTTAAGCCTAAAATCTACGAAGCAATCCGCAGTGAACTGATGAACTAAAAGAAAATATCCGGCGAGAAATGTCAAGCATTTCAGAGCGTACTTGCCGTGCAGTGATAGAAAATTTTAGTCGTCGTTTACAGGAGTGCCAAGAACGCAATAGATTAAATGATTTTTAAAAAATAATTCATTTTTAATGTAATTTAATAAACAATAATGTAAATTAATAAAAAATTCATATTGTACATAGTGTTTTTATATATTTTTTTAGTTCAAAGGACTTATGGGACACCCAGTATAAAATCAGTTCGCTCCTACACTATTTGCATATACCTATAAAAATTTTCACTTACAATTCAATGTAAATAAAATGGTCTTCAAGTGTTAATAAAAACTAATGAAGATTGCTGAAGTTTAAAAAGTAGTTATAATTTTTTACGATCTGTAATGAAGTATAATTATAGCCTGAAGTCATATTTTAACTGTTAGTTATTTCAGTGAAAAGAACTTTTAACACTTACTTTTTGCTTTTCTCAACGTTTGAACTTTTTTAATAACTGGAACCGAATGTAATTTTAAGTTTTTATGCGTTAGTAGAGCTGGAGCTTTTCAACCACCAAAAGCTTTTGATTCGAAATGAATAGGAGAAGTTGTAATAGAGTGCATGCATAAAAGCCTTTACTTATTCGTGTAAAGCTCACTTTGATATTACAACTAAATTGATTTTTCATTAAATATGTTGTGTATAAATGTAAAAAAGTAATGAATTGGAAAAACTTCTTTCTTCCGTTAATAATTTGGCTATCAATAAATAATATTCAGTATTTTTCAGGGAAATAACTTATTGTGTTATAGAATAATAAATAAAATATTAATCAAATAAAATTAATGTTGAAAACTTGTAAAACTGTATTTGTAAAATGCTGCGATCTTTCTTTTTAGTAAAAAAAATACGTATATAAATAACTAGAGAAGAAGATATAAAAATGAACCTTGTTAATAAAGTAATGACGTAATAACATTTTAAATTTCAAAGCAATCAGTGTAATGTATGATTGTATAAACATACGAACAAATACCACAATTTTATTACCACGTGGTTAATATTTTGTTTATCTTTATTTTATAGAATATTTGTAAGTTAAAAGCCATAACATATATTAAAGTGCAGTAGTAAATTTCAATTTATAATGAAGTAAGCGGAACCTTTGTGAAAAAAAAACGGTTTTCAAACTAATTTCTTTCTGATTGCGTAATTACACTTGGGGGAGATTTAAACCCGCGTTTTTAACACTTTGACATTTAAGCGCAAATGCGAGCCCTCGGCGGCTCTCAGCGAGACCGCCAACTTGTTGCCGCGTCTCAGCTTAAGTATTCAATGAAAAACTTATAACAGAATAGCTGGACACAAATTATTTTACTCTGGTAATCATTTGTATGTTTTGTCTTTTATTTTTTAGAGCCTTAAAGCTATTTACGCTTATGTCAAGCTTTAACACTTATATACGGGTACACATATACATCATAAAACATCATCATATCAGACCGCGGCGTATAAAAAAATGATATAATTAAACCATGATATAACGTAATCAGAACGCTATTACTGAGATTCCGGCGTCCGTCTGTTTATTTGTCTGTCCGTCTATTACCAGGATTTATCTCATGAACCGTAATAGGTGGAAAATGGAAAGTTTGCGTAGATATTTCTATTACTGCTACAACAACAAATAATAATATAATACTGGATCGGAACCCTTCGCAGTACGAATCCGACTCGCGCTTGGACATTTTTATTAATTTTCTGGTCGTGTTAAGACAATGTACAACTTATAATTTATGAATTTTATTGAACATTCTTGTCTGCATAGGTTATGAAGGGCTTTTGGACTAGTACGGTTACTACCATACAAACTCAAAAAGGGTGTGAGTAGTGTCCGCCTATGCTCACATCGTAACTTGTATTCAAAGACATTTAAAAAGCAAACGTTGACGATTTAATAACAAACAAAACGGTTCAATTGCACATGATATTTACAGTAGAGTTTAAAACTAAAGATAAAAAAGACGACGTAAATTTCAGTATTAAAGTTTATGAAAGTTTATTTGTGAAAGTTTGTAATTAATTATTAATTGTTATCTACAATGTGATAATAAGTTATAAGTTTGTAAGCTTTCCTTATATTAAATAAAAAAATAAGTAAATAAGTGGGTGCTCTGACCTATGAGCTAAAGAGCCGATAAAACTATGCTCCATAAAACCGTGTACAGCTGACATCAGAGCATATAAAAATAAAATAAATTAGGTCATGTAAATAATAATTCTTTTTGTTTAAAGAAACAAAATAATTCAACATTTTCAACTTTAAATATGTTCGCTAATATGATTTGATTGCCTCCGTGGGATTTTACCCGCTTGCCTTGTAATGTGGTTAAATTCTCGGGTCCCAGGAGTAATGGAGTCTGGATGATTGTAGGGTTCTTCAAACCTGTTGTCTTTCAAACCTGTCTTCAAACTTGGTAGCATTCAAACTCTGCGCTATGTTCGAGCAGTAATACACTCGAGACCCAGATGTATTCTGGGCGTAAACACTTCACGATCTACGGCCTCATCTTCACTTAACATTAAGTGAAATCGTGGTGAAGTGTTAACCCCAAAACTTATTAAAAGAAAATTACAATTCTCAAACATTAGTGGATCACTCCAATATTGTTATTACTGTATTTGTAAAATGAAAAATGCGGAAAGTTTAACAGCGCCGAACATTAATCAAAAATCATATTCGTACTTCATTAACATCAAATCTACATCACTCGATACAGTGGCAGTATACTGGCAACTGTTCAACTTCTCAACAAAGCGGTTGCAAAAATATCCTTGGTCATAAAATTAACGAATTTTCTTATGAAATGTAAAAAGATATTTATAAAGGAAACACGAAGTAATAATTAAAAGAGCTGTAACATTGTAGATAAATAAGTAGATAAAACACATGGGATATTATGATTATATTCTCTTACGTATCATAATGAGGTTGACTAACGGATTTCCGCCAGTCATACACGCGAGTTAGTGTATCGTGAATCTTATAAAGGTTGATACGACATCGCTAATGTTATTAAGTTCAATGATTTAATATTTGACTTTTTAAAACTTTATTTTTGTAAAATTAAAAGTGTTATTTACTTTAACCCGAATAAAATAAAGATTTAAAATAATAGTTTGACTTTTAACGAAATCTGTGTGCCTGGTTTTTGTTATACGATATAAAAACGTTAGCAAACATCGTATAAATGACGACCAAATAAAATCGGTTGACAGTAAAGAGAATTTCAATGAACACATAATATAGCGATAATGAGAGCGAGGAAAGATTTTGTTATTCTGCCAATATTAAAGCAAAATTATGCCTTTAAGATTGAAAAATTGATGAAGATTAAGCTTTTACATTGGTAACGATTACAATGGAGAACCAATTTGGACCAAATGGTATTGGAGCGCATTTACGCGATCCAATCGAATGTCATACGGTTATATTATTTTTGGTTTCATCGATTTTAGGATAGGAATGATATAAATTGCTTACTTTCGACAAGTAGGCTTTCTATGGAGAAGAGGAGGGATGTCCACAATAAAAATATTATGTTAGAGGTATTCAATCTTTTTTCGGAGGACACTTGACATGACGTCGGTTTCATAGTGGTGTGCAAAACCGCAAGGGCTTTTTGGAATAGGGGCTTTTAGAGAGACCGATTTGAGTTCGCTATGGGATACTATGATTCTTCGATCGTCTAAGTTTATGTGATGGGAATGATACTAATATTTCGACATTAAATTGTGATCCTCAACTAATTAAAGTAAATAGTATGTATTAAAATTTCTAATCTGGAATTTTATTCGCCTAACTAAACGATATACACAAATTTGTTTTGTTATTCGAAATACAAGAATTGTTATTGAGACCAATGCGGCAATTTTAAATTGATAATACCCATTTGTATGTAATGGCTTATTCTTAAAGTAAGGGAATAAAATTGAAGGCTACGTTATAAAACTTAACGACCTCTACATATGCCTGTTATTTGCTTGAAAACCATTCGACTCTACGCGAATTACTTTTAAATGTTATTACGTTTTTATGACATTCATATAGAGAGATAAGTTACTATTAATTTATTTTATTTTAATTATCCAATAGGTAGGGTTTGGTACTTTGCAACACAGATTGCAAGTTGTTGTCTATAATTAGAACAGGAATAACTCTTTTATAATGACATAATACTTTTTTTTAATTTAATCGTAATAATAATTTTAGATAGCCTAACTATACAAATGTGTCTTTAATTGTTAATGTGTGAGGTGATGAAATTATTTATCAGATTTTTGCCATTGCATAACATAACAAAACTTCAAAAGGTGTCATTTACTTTTATTAACAATAGGCTAACAGTTAACATTAATTTCAAATGATGTTAAGTGACAATGATGCCGTAGATTGTTTTGAAATAGATTTCACATATGACGGCTGGACTATGGTAATGCATGACATTTAGTTAGACCGGTGGGTTCGAAACAACTCTCCTACCATTCTGTTTCTACGTTATAAGCTATATTCATTCAAATAGTAAATTAAAAACAAGTAACTTCAATATAAGTATGTTTAGTATAGTATATAAATATCTACGAAATTATTTCAATAAGAGTGTGGAGTTTAAGCGCTCACGTCTATTCAGCTTTTGCGTAAATATTGCCAATAACTTCGCATACAATTTCCAAGAGTGGTGTATGAAATGTTTAAAAGCGAAGTTCGCCGCTCACACGGGCCGCGTCACGCCAAACATCGACGGGAAATGCATCTCATTAAGTGCTCGGAACGCCGACGGTGAGGGAAGTTGGCGGAGCTCTTATAAAACACGAGTACACGCTCCGCTCAGTAACATCCTTTGTGAAATAAAATGGCGAGTAAATAAAACAAATGTACCGGTTTTAATGGTGATTCAAGTTAAAAAGCCTTTTGTGAAGCAACCGTACGAAGCCGCCATCTGGCCGCGGGAGATATTTTCGAATATTAAAATTTTCGTGCGCGTATTAAGCAAGCGAAATTGAGTTTCTATGTACTCTTCGGCTATAACCTGCAGCACTGCATTTGCGTTCGCTAAATGACGACGCCATTATCATGCTCGATGGTTTTTCTTTAGATATAAATATTTCGCATCGAAATATGTGTATGATTGTATGAAAATTTCATAAAAAAAAAAGGTTTTCGTTGAAATTTATGACACATGAAAAATGGCAAGGCATCAATGATTTACAAAGGATTTTATTTTTTACTTACATATAAGATTTAGTAATAGATTTTTATCTTTTAATTTTTATATCATAGTAGCTAAATATATTTTGTAGGAACCGTAACTTTTGTTAAAAGTTTCGTGATGGTGACTAATAATTAGACTTTTTTTAAAAAATATTTCAATGTCGACTACTTCATTTCACAACTGATAGCGAATAACATAATAGTTTATGAAACAAAACCCTAGTTGCTTAAATCGTTTGTTAAAATTCGTTTAAATAATTCTACTGAGACTAGAAAATACTTAACGTGTGTTTCGTGTTGGTTATTAATTAGAATTAGAGAAAAACCCAAGTCAATTGAATGTACTCCTTCTTTCTACCGTGTGTGCTCTATACTTATGTATTTAAGCAGGTTGCTTTATTACTTCTTTATAGGACGGTTTTTATATCCTGTTTTATTACTGTATTATGACCCGCATAGTTTTAGTAACGCAAAAGCTTCGAGATATTTTAACAGTAAAAGCGGCTTTAGTGATGGCTATGTTAGAGTTTGATGTATCTGTTATTACTTTCTATTATTAATAATAGTTTGTCATAATTATTATATTATACATTTAAATAAAAACACTATGATGTATAAATACAACTAAGAAAAATAGATTCCTACTAATCAATTTTTCATTAGAACAAGTTATTTTTATAAAGAATTTATACTATTTATTTATGGATTAACTGCAATTAAATTTCAAATATGCCAATGTGACATTTGGAAACTATTTAGCAATGATACTACTACACAGAAACTAGAAGTACACTTGTAATGAGTTTTATTTTTTAAATAATTCCATTCGTGAAATGGTATATCATGCATTGGAACAAAATTAATAGTTCACGAAGATCAATTATTTTATAACATCATATTATGGGTATGAGTATTTTTAATATATTAACAATTAAGTGAAAACAATAAAAATTGATTACTTACTTTAATTGTATTGTCTTTATCAGCTGTTCTTCATGTGTTACACTCTTGATGAAAGGGTTAAATAAAACACATTGGAAAACTTTATTTAAATACTAAAGTCATTATTTTAAAACAATCTTGTTCCCAAAATTATATACGGAAAATATTATATAAAAATTTAAAAATAATGCCAACTATAGAAACTACAAAATGGACAATCGTTTTCTTAAAATCAAGCCTTATCTTTGTAAATATAACTAAGAACAGCCTCGATTCATTCACCGTGCAAACAAAATGAAATAGTCACATTCACAGAACATGAAGAGTAATATTTATAACAAGTTTTGGGTTGAGGATAAAAGAAACAAAAAAAACACAGTTTTTACTTTTTGCACCATGTAAATGAATAATAAACTATTTCTAAATAAACGGTTCTATAAAATTATTTCGAAAATAAACATTAATACTTTTTATGCTAACAAAATAATAAAAAAAAAACAATGAAATGCGAGAAAGAAAATTTATAACAGGGGCGCGGAAAAAAGGATTTAATTACAACGCCTTCGCGTTTGTTTCAACTTAACTCGGCGTAGTTCAGATTGCCATGTTGTATTTCAGGATACGCTTATTGTTTTTTAAGAACTGTTTTTAGTTTAAAAACATCTCGTTCCTTCATTTTCATAATTCTTCATTGTTTTGAAATGATTTTAATGTAACCGGAATAACAGCTTGCGTTGTTGAAAAAAATAATACACCTTTCCATTCGAACAATGTATGTTCTTTGATACGTAGTAGCATTGTAAGATTTATTTATGGAATAAAAAATAAAAATGTTTACTTTTTTGCTTCTCGACGTAAGGTAATCGTTCCAGTACATTCATGTTGTCAAATGTTGTTATTGGATATGGCAGTAATTTTATAATTAAGGCATTTATTATTACAATAGATAAAAATTAGATGTGATTTTAGGTTCAGTTAGTCCAGTAATTTTACAAGCTATAGCACTCTAAACAGAAAATAAGTAATATTTAGACTTTACTGATTTGCGACTGGAACAAGGTAATAAATAGTGTTTTTTTTCTCTGAAATGGGCTGATACTTGACGTCTATTGTCACATGATGTGAAGTGACAAAGAGGTTGTAGATGGTAAAGCGTGCATGCCCAGAATACTCTTGGTCTCACATAATGTGACTGCAGGAATATAAAAAAGCTTTATGGATGTTAATTTGGTATCGGGAGTGGTAGCGGGCCAAAGTGGGTACAAAAAACTGTATCACCTTCTAGATTACACTATTCATGTGACCGGCAATCTATCCCGGGACCTTCTCGTTACGTAGCAAACGGTAAACCGCTGCGCCACGGAGGCAGTTAAACTTACCTCCTTGTGGGAAGAACTGTGAGTATATGAGTTTGAAAGTTTCTTCTCGTACTACTCCAGTAGGACATTCTGCTTTGAAGCCACGATAGAGCCTCTTTAGTTCCGGCTCGGTGAAGCGTGTCGCCCGTAGCAGGGCCGCAATGGAATCAGGTCTGTATCTTGGCAACTGTTCACCCAACTCCTCCAGCTCCGAGTCTGAAAACAAGAGAAAAAAAAATAATTAACAACTCATGAGAAATAGGTGTTCAATGAGATGTTCAATTTATCACTTATTCAATGAAACAAAAATTGATTTTCTAATTTCCGCTTTGTTTAATCGCAAATACTACGACAAAAATACAATATCAACGTATTTTCGCCGCTACACGTGGCATCCTTAGGCGGTGTTTAACAGCTAGACGTCGAGAATTCAGGAGGTTAATTTTTGTTTTATTGAGTCATGAAGTTCCACATAGTGACTTTTGAATTAATAAATTTTAACACTTATTTTTTGTCACAATTTGTAACTTAAATATTCTTTAATGGTAGATAAGAGGAAAAAGTGATTTTTAACTTGTTAATTTTCGTTGAGACTTTCATTTTTTTAATATTAAAACCATACGTGTTTAATTCTGAAGACCAAATAATGAAAACTGAACTGAACAAATGATAAATTGCAAAGAAAAAAATAACAATAGAGAAAAACAACTGACAAATTATTCTTTGCTTTTAATTTATTGCCGATTCAACTGTTCGTTAAAAACTATTATTCAAATCATCAGTCGAATTACGTAATCTACAGATAGAATAAAAATAAGAGTTGTTACCACACAATTGATTTGTGAATACAATAGACTGGCTTTTTGGAGTCAAAATACGCAGAAAATAAAAATATATTTTTAAAGTTTTGGTTTCATTAACCGATGTAAAAAATTTGTAGTCGCTAATATAATTTATGTTGTGAATATGTACCCGATTTTCAATGCAATTTATTGTACGGTATTTGCTGAAAAGTTTACGGTGCCAAGATCACTTTTACCAGTGACAGAAACTTAAGTAAAAATTTGCGTGGATTGAAAAAAAATCTCGAAACGAAAACCACATAAAATCGCTTTACTTAATATCGATTATTTTGTCTATATTAAGTTACGAATAATATTACTTTTGTTAATTAGATTTCAAACAAACAAAATATGTTATATCTTAGACAATTTTAAAATTTACTAATACTAAATGACTAGGTGTTATTGAAAGCTTGTTAATTAATTTAAGCGATTCACATAATTGCCATCAGCTCTATTCCAATTTACTACCAATGGAATATAATTTTTATATGGCTTTTGGGTCTTTTGTGTGTGTTCGTTTGATTAATTTGCTATCAGATCAGATCTAATGACAGGTATAATAGTTACAGCATACAACTACAAAAAATAACATAGTTATTTACCCAATGTTTGGCTTACGTTGTTTTTGCTCAAAAGTTATTATTATATGTAAATTGAGATGTATAACTATTATTTAATATGCAACATGCATTCCTCCTTTTATTTATAAAGAATAATTGCATATGTATAACTTAAATATATTTTAAATAACTTGTTGTATACATAATTAATCTACTTTTTCCCTGGTATTGTAACTGTTTCGTTACTCATCACTTATAATCACATCATTGTAAGTATCTACCTTTTATACGATTACCTGTCCTCCCTTTAAAAAAATATGATATAAATGTAATGCATATCACATTTATGATCTAATAATTATATAAATCCAATGTTTAAAAGACAGGTTATATTTTATAACAAGGTCATATTAATATTCCAATAACCTTTCAATATAGAAAGAGCTCGCGAGTTTACTAAAATTTCAAAAGCATAGTTCAATTGCTTTCCGCAGAAAGTGCATTTTATATTGAACATTTCGTATCACGAGAGCGATGCAGCAAAATGGTAAAGCCTTTACAGAGCGGAAGATTGTTGGCCCCTTTGAAATCCGATGGCGCACGTAACTGAGTACTTACGGGCAAATATAATAAATTTAGCTACAAAAGAAAATACTTTCTCAATTTTATAGAAATAAATAAACAAATTATTCGAGGAGTTCGTCGTCGTGCTGCCGGACGTTTAACACCTGAAGTTGTCACGTGCAGAGGCTAAGCGCGATGTGGTTGTAATTTAGTCGTAATTTCGGCGATTAAAAAGTGGAAAGTAGATAAAAATTATTTTGTGTTATAAAAATAATTATATTATATATGTTACTTGAAATCGATTAAATGACCAGGATCAATGTTATATATATATAATATTAATTATAGATTTGTAAAATGTTCACGTTTTTGGATATAAATTTCTCAAAAACCATCAAATTTTACCGTATATCACACGACGAATTTGTAAAACAGAACTGAAAAAAAAAAGTACGTCACATCATTTATATAGGCGACGATAATGACGTCATTAGACGCCCATCCCGGAGGAAACGGCCACTTGTGTCAGCGGACGAGATGAAAGCGTTCCTTGTATCCTTTTGTGTGTTGTGCTTTATCGGCAAAGGCTCGGCTCCGAGGGCACAATGGGCGGCAATGCCTCTGATACGGCGCGGTTATCATTTATCATTATTATTTAAACCCGCATCACTGCAAGTAGTTTAAAGAAGTCTCTTTGGGTTATTATCTTATAATTTTATTGTCGATGAATGTAAAATTATGCGGTAATTCAACTATATTATAAAACAAATCGCATCTGTGTTTTTAACTTCATTACCAAAAAATTATATTTTAAAAGAAATATTATTGTTTTTAGTAAACTCTTTCATAACGTTCTATAATGTAATTTCTTTATAATGTTAAATATATTATATTCCGACGTTAGGTATATGATAATAAACATAATCTTTTGTTGAACCATGTATGAGTATGCTGTCGAAGAATTAATTAGTTTAATTCAGAAACAGAGGAGTTGTAACGTATATTTGCTATTTTAGTAACTTTTCCACGATGTATATTATTGGCAAAATATGCTTATTCAATTTTTATATTATAAGAAAAACTTGTCGACTGTAAATTCCAACAACTTTAGCAATAAAGAAGACTCTGAAAAATAACAGTAATTAGAAAAACTGAACTCTAGAAAATATCAAAGTAAAGTAAGACGTGGGAGCTCACTTGTAAGGTTAGAAGAGTGACAAAAAAATGCTGCAAATCTTAGAGTAAAGTCTAAGAATTTCATTTAAAGTTAAAACTTGAGACTTTAGCAAACGAACCAAGTAATAAGTCACACTCCATTCAAGAAATAATTAAATTCTTTTCTATTAAGATTCATATTTTTTCATGAATTGTTATTGCAATAGCATTACATGCAATTTTTATTTTTGAATAACACAAGTTTAATTCATGTGAGTTTTTGATATGATGAGATATTAGTGATAGAGAGAACAAAAGGTGATTACGGTGAGCTACAAAACTGTAACATGGGAACAAATCATACCCGAAGTTCATATTAATCATAATTATGATTTTCAAAATACTTCATAATACATTCATCATACATAATACATAATACAGTCATTAAATAATTAAAAAAAAAATCATCTCTACTCGAATGTACTATGTTTATAGTTTATGCTGAAAAATAATATGAGATTTAATTATTATTTGTTTAAAAACATAATGCATAAGAATTTCTTAGAAACTTATTTATAATTCATAGTTAAGTTTCTGCAAATTTTGATTAAATTCCTCTATAATTAACCAAAAAATTTCAAATAAAAAAAAGTACTAAGAGTTCTTTGCAGACTATTTTAACAAGCAAGAGAACTTGTCACAGGTACGTAAAATCAACAGACGAAAATCTTTAGGTAATTTGTTTGTTTAATACAATTCCTTGTTTCGACTTCGTTGATGAAGGAAAGTCGCAAAAAAAGTCATAAAAAAAGTACTTGAAATTATTTAACGCAGATATTTTAAGTACATTTTATTGTAAGTTTTTTATAATATGCTTTCAGCATTATTATCAGCCTTTGTTAGTCCGCTGCTGGAAATAGGCCTTCCCCAATGCCTTTCACCATACGCGGTCCCCTGCTTTTCTCATCGAGCCGCTTCCCGCCGTTTTGACTAAATCGACAGTCCATCTGGTGGGAGGGCGCCCTACACTCCTTCGTCCTTT
>DWQX01004787.1:0-14282 GCA_018245475.1 Pharmacophagus antenor
ATATATATATGTGTATTATAAATAAATATATTAATTTACGAGAAAACTATATTTTTTTAACCTTTTATAATTAATAAAGAAAACGTATAATTGTGTTTTATTCGTGTAGATGACTGGAGGTACTTTATCATAGTGAAACGCAATGATTGTAGATAAGAAGTTGTTTACTGTTAAATAGGTATTTCGAACTTATCTAAAGCAGGCTGTGTTGGTAAAGGTTTCACTATAATACAAATTACTTGTTAGTGTAATTATAATAAATTAATTATGATTTTTGCTTATGTATTTATTTTATTAATATAATAAGTTTATTTAGAGACAATATTTTTTAAAACACTTTGAATAAAGATTAATTATAGATGAACAGTAAATGCAGGTCTTAGCATATTTTTTTTTGTATTTAACATTAGGTTTAGTATTTTGATACATTAATTAATCCTTATATTTCCTTATTAGTATAAATATGTCGGCTATGGGCTAACACTTCTAACGATTTTACCTGATGTTAAGTGACAATGAGGCCGTAGATGATGAAGAGTGTTCGCTCAGAATAATTGTGGCTTACACATGTATGACTGCCAGAACACAGTCATACTATCGCCATCCAGACTTTACTTTCCTGTGTACCGGAAATCGAACCGTGGACCTTCGCGTTACAAGGCAAGCGGGTATGCCACTGTGTCATGAAGGCAAAGCAAGAGTAACAATTTTTTTAATGAACCCTGTTGCGTTAAAATGACGAGTCCTGTAATCTTAGTGTTACAACTGAACCTCTATTAATATTCTGTAACTTTGAATGTAATAACACATAATATAGTGTTATTTTTTAATTGGCCGGTTTTTTTTTAAATAAACAAAGCAAAGAGAAATGGCATTACCTAACGTCCGTTGCCTGGACGTCTTTTCGCTAAAAGCTTCAGAGATTACATCGCGATTCGGATTAAGTGAGACGGCATGGTCCACCGCGAGCTTTAAGATTTAATACGTAGGCGTTTCCGTAACATGATATATAAAGCTGTTCCTTCATTTTCGATAAGCGAAACAACGCGTTATAATCCGTAAGCAATGTTGAGATCTTCGCTATGTTTTCGGCAATCATTACACTCTCCATTTAACATTGGTTATAAAAATATTAATACAGTACACTAATACTACCTACTAGTACTAGTGCTGCCAACATTACTAACGTAAGAAAATTTTTATTAACAATTTTATGTTCAAGAAGTTACGACAAAAATCGAAAGGTGGAAACCTCCAATTTCAGATTTAATGTTATTAAACTAAGTTTAATAATTGGCGTAACTGCGAAGTTTTGCGAATTATTTGATAGAATGACACTGTTTAAGTTATTATATTACTTTAAAGGTGGCGCTGGTAGTCGCCACTCAACTACCTATAATTGTTTTACTGTATAGTCGTTTACCGCCTGCCTTGTGACTCAAAGTTTCGTTTCTGGGACCACATCAGTAATTAAATCTGAATGATGATAGCTGCCATCCTACCAATATTAATTTGCCACTACGAATTAGAGGTAGTGTTCTGGGCAAGCACAGTTGACCATCTACGGCCTCATGGTCTGTGAACATCACGTGAAATTGAAATCAAGAGTTTGCTCATTGTTGATAAAATGTTTCGTATTTGATAGAGTGTGTCGTCGTGTTTGTGTTTCTAAAGGACTTTATAGACAAATGCTGTTCGTAATTGGCGAAGCTACTAGACGGTGAGGACGTGCAAGAGGTAATAAACACGGGCGTGCCTGTACGGCAATCCCAAGCTCTTAAACACTAACGTAAAAGAATGTTTAAACATGTAATTTTTTCAATTATTTAGACTTTGCACCAATCAATAATTAATTTATTAATATTACTCAAAAAGGATACATCAGGCTTTGAGGCTTGTATGGGAGTATCACTTTACAACGTTATCAATTCTGTTATTCGTTTCTTTTTCGACTGGTGGTGATGATAGTAACTCTGCCTAACCGCTTTAGGCACTACGCGTGGCGAACACGTCGAATGGTCGACGTCGGTATGTCGAATCCGTAACATCTCCTAAGCATACCACGTGTGCAAAACACATTAAGATTGTATTTTTGTCGTAATTAACAAATTCTTTTTTTTTTATGATTATTTTCTCAGCTATATTATTATTTCTCTTAAATAAATTGTAAATCTCGGATAATTAAAGACTTATGACAAAGATTTACAAATTATAAAACGTAATACTATAATAATGTGACAGACTATATAGTTAATTTTAATTATATTTAAATGGTTTAATACATTTGATATGTATTATACCTTTTTATTATATCGCCGAGATAATCTATCAATAGGCACTCGTACATCACTTATTTATAATGTTATTCATACATTCATGGAGTCGCGGCTTATGACGGCAGAGTATGAGGACCAACCCGGATTATCCCTCGGGAGACCACTAAACTTTTACCCATATTATTTTGTATATACACAAAGTGAAACTTTTATCGTTACGACTTTCCGACTAGGATATTAATTGAATATTGGCATAATATGGTTAGAAATGTTATTTGTTTTTAATACAACAATGAGTTAACACTTGACCTCCGTGTCACGGGATATTAAATGACAATGCCGTAAATGGTGAAGCAATGACCCCAGAATATTCTCGCTCTCACATCTGTCCGCTGCAACGTAACACCGCTACTAATTGCACTACTAGTAGTCAGTCAAGCGCATCCGAATAACCCTACGGCCATTACAACTATTATTGATGTGGCTCCGGAATCGAATCCGTGACCGTTTTATAATCAAACTATCAAGCATTGCGCCTGGGAGGCTAATAAAAGTATTATAATTTAAGACGATTTGTACAAAAGTATCCATCTTCTTTTGTTACTAACAACTATTGCAATTATTAAAATGACAGAAATCAGATGAAATAGCTTGGTCCCTGATGCCTATATCAAATAAATTTATCAATGGAAATTTCGCTACTTTAGGTGTTGCACTAAAGAGATTTAAATTAAATTTGGAAACTACGTAAGTTAATATAAAAACAATGATATAAATTATACGAACACGTGTTCTAAAACTGTATTATACTTTAAATGTCGTTGGAACGAAGTCGAAAATAACCCGAAAACGTGACGATTTTAAACGAAATCCTAATACGGGGTGTGGTGTTGTGGTGTAGTGTATTCTTGATACAACGAAGCAGTGCATGGACTCACACTGTTACCCACTCGACGATACACCGGTACTTAGCTGTGCTATAATCGTTGTAAAATTCAATTATAAATAATTGAAATGAGACAAAGGGAACGATCGCTCGCGACGAAATTGAATTATTTCGTTTTTCGTACAAGCGCTCTCGCTCGAACAATTATCTTAATGAATTGCAGAACTTTCCTGTTATAGCCCAGTTAAATATTTAAGTAATTGCAAACTGTTCATCATACATTTTACTATTAGTTTTTTTTTTGCATTTACAAAGAATCTCGATTATTTTACTTGCTTTTCGAAAATTGATCAAATTCACAAAAGTTGTGTATAGCAACAGTAGTAGCGTGATAGTAATACACAAATTAAATGTTATCAATTCAAATATGAAAATTTTATTTCAAAATTATTCAAATTTGAAAAGAAACGCTTTACTCAGCGTAAAGATCCTCTTAACCAAAGTTATAACCTGTAGACTTATTTATAATAACCATGAAAAATTCTTTGCTTCGTTTTTGTTGCAAACATTAAATCTATACTTATAAAATTCGAAATCCTGCCTAGTGCATTAACTGATTGACTGTCCAATACATAAGCGTACCGCCTGAACCGCTGCTCTCAAAGACATGAAATTTGTAGAATTTCCATTGTGAATGTGTAGGTAACAAGTATACACAAAGAAAGGGTTTCCTAAATCAATCCCTAAAGGGGGAAAAGAGGTGTCCAAATCGTATGACTTTATTCTCCGAATCAATGGAGATGAAAAAAAATACACCTACTGGAGGGCAAGAATCTTAACATTAAATTAACAAATTGCTACACCCTGAAAAATGGTATAGCCTCTTATAAAGTTTGAATTTTATGTCATATTAGAAACGAGTTAATTCATAATGATTTCTTTTTTGTAACATATATTCACATATAACAATACTGTAATCCGGTTAAAAGTGAAAGTTATCGCTATTATGAATTGGACAGCGATTAATCGAAATCATAAATATCGACGTTCCTGTAATGAGTAGACATTAATTTGATTTGTTGCGTCCAGTTAGCAACAGACAAAAAATTTACACGTTCTCTCGATAAGCACGGATAATATAATCTGTAATAATTATTATTTATATTACCTAGTATAAATATGTGTTATTTGAGTTTAAGCAGTGTGTGCTTGTCTTTTAAAGATATGATATTCAATACAATAATTTATTTAAACAACAGCACATTTTATGAAATGCAGTAAAATATTTATAGTGGTTTTAAACTACTTAATCTTTAATAAATTTTCAATTACATGTATGCGTACGTATATTATGCATATTATGATTGTTTCTTAGAAGTGATAAAAAAATGTCGAACACATCGTTGTCTTTGTAAGATGCACACAATATTAGAACCAAAATCGTTATTAACGTATATATATATATATGAGCTCGTATCCATGCACGGTGGTGTAAATGAGTATCTATGAAACCCATTGTGTTACGGCCTCTGTCCGCATAATGTTCTAGACCCTGTTAAATCTATCAATACCACACGTGCCTTGCCGGTATAATGGCGGCCTCCGGAATTGATATCGCCCTTTCATAAAGTGAGTGCGCAAATATATTTTATCCTTCATCCTTTCCAAATTTACTGTGAAAATTGACACTCTGTACACAATTATAATTACAAATGTGCGGCTTCCTTGGCGCATTGATTTTACCGCTTGCTTAGTAACACATCCCGAGTTCGATTGCCAGGCCACAGAAGTTGTGTTGTTGGAATTGAGGCCAAGTCTTAGGCTATAGCCGACAAAGAAATCTATACTTTCTCATAAAGCAAATATATATTCAAACCTTTAACATTGGTGAAAAATAAATATGTTATTTATCTGATAATAATATTTACTAACAAGATTCTTTTGTATTGTATATTTGAAAATGTATATAGGAATATTAAGAAACTTTAGAAAAACTTTAAAATAGGAACAATGTAATATTTTATAGTTTAATTTGTACGCAGAAATCAAGGTAGTCTGTACCAATTTAAATTGTTTCCAACAAAATTCCCAATAGAAAAAGGAATCAAATTCATCAAAAGTGGTGCCTATTAATAGAATAATAAAAGAAATTATAAAAAGAAATCACACATTCACGTTTCTATATAATTTATCAATAAGGAAATACATTATCGAACTTTCAATGAAACTACGCGAAGTTTAATGAGAAAATGGCGTGGCACTTCGGACGAAATTGGAAAACTAACTTGCAGCTGAAGCAGCTCTAGTGATTTCTTATCTGGAAACAAAAACGTTCAAGTTGTGTTTTTTTTTTTCAGATGATGGAGGATGTTACAGTGGTTATATGGGTCAGTTTCGTCATAAGATTTTATCTGTATTTATAACTACAACGAGTAAAAATTGTGACTGCAAATTTTTGTCTCGGAGAGCCGCCACATAAGCATTAAATCTGCCTATTTAATCCCCGTTTTTACTATAAGAGAATAAATAAATAAAACTATAACATAAACAATAAAACAAGAATTTAAATGCGGTATGCTCTTTGCCGCGTAGATATAATATGGTATGTTTTTTTTTGTAACATATTGGCCCAATGTATAAAATTTAAGATAATAAAATTTTTAAGTATGTACTTAAAAATTTTATACATTTATATATATTCTCCTTTATTATTATAAGTACTCCTATGAACAGAAAGTTTACTGCTAATATACATATATATTAAACCTAACGTTTCTAATTTTTTAAAAGCGTAAAAAATTATTCATATTTTTTAATTGTAACACTTTCAATAAACAGTCGATAAGATATTTAATTTTGTTTCAATCCTTTGTCTATAATTAATAAAAAATTACACGACAGAATGAGAAAAGATCCTATTCTTTAAGGTAAAAGAATAAAAAAGGTTTATTTCCTTCCACTGAAAACATTAATATCACTTGTGCTTAGCAGTATACGAAATAAATTGTTCTTTACTGCGACAAAGTAACCCTGGTAGTTACATCAGTTAACCGAGTGCAAATGCTATATATTTTTCAAGAAGAAAAGGTAACATGTATGCCAACTTTTCAGAAAAATTAGGAATTAATTTAATTAAAATTATCTGTTAAAATCTCATGCGGAAACATCACTGCTTTTTATTTGTTTTTATTAGCAATCAGTCCCTATTTAATATGATATTAAGTGACAATTAGCCCAGAGGTGGTGAAACGTAATCGTCCAAAATGCTTGGCTTCATTATTTTATTTATAGGTAGGGATATGCAAACTAGCTTAGTAGTAGCTGATAATTTTTATCTTGGAGGACTAAGTTAAGTATGTCTATTAAGTTTTCACAAACACGATGTAAATACTGTGTTAATGGAGGCATTCGATAATATCCGGAGTACCGATGTAAGAGCTGCTACGCGTAGTGCTACGTGAATAGCTACGAGCTTCTCGAGTTGATTGCTTTGAGCACCTGTACACGATGTATGATTACATTGAATTGAAAAAATAATTTTCTCTTTTTATTTAATATGTATTTAATATTATTATTATTATGTTATTCTTTATCATAATCACATGTAAATATCACACAGTGTGGCCTTAAAATTTGTATATAATACAAACGATATATTTTAATGTCGTTCAAAGAAAATTTCCTTCGTTTTAATAATAATTTTGGATAGAAACGAAACGCCACAAACTTTGTCTCATCAAAATAAAAAAGGAATCACATTTACCCTGAGGGCTGTTAATCGGTATAATAATTTCTATTGAAATTTATGTTTTTTATTCAGAGTTGTTTTAAAAGTAATCTGTGATAAATCCCTTCGAATCAAATTTGCCTATGTAGCTAACGATGGGTAATAATCCCTTACTATTTTACTTTTTTTGATTAGTTTTCTAAATTATCTTGGTGGTATCTACACACAGGTACACACTTACACTGTCTATTTTCTTTTACCAATACACCTTTTATATTTGTAGTGAAAAAAAAAACAGACAAAAACAATATTTTTAAGAATGTTCAAATATAAAAATTATAGATATTTCTTTCATCTGAGCTTCTAAAATAATAAATACACTTTTTTAACTGATAATAAGTTTACCTTTTATCTTCATTCATTCATTTATTCTTACATTTCACTTTAATTAAGTATAAGACCGATGAATTGTTGATATCCTGAAAGAAGTTTAAATATAGATAGGAGAAGTAAATTATGATATGAATAATAATGAATCTCCCTAAGCCGTCTTCATTATAAGTTTAGTAACTTCCTTAGATTTCTCAGTTAGTCGGTCATCAAGAGATTACGTATTCATTAAAAATAAGTGTAAAAAGAAAAGCATATTTCAACTGAGACGGAAGTATTCTACAAGTATCTCAGTTGAATTATTCAAATTTACTATATAAATGAAATATGAAATATTCAAAATAACGTCAAATTTTATAAAAGTGTTTTTTTAAATAAGATAATTTTGTACACGATTACCTTTGGAAGGGTCTATTAATAAATACGGTATACATTATATGAGAATTTCTGAACACCGAAGTTTCGGCGATATTTTAAACGTTTGTCAAAGTTATGCGACAAAACAACGGTGCTACGTGTCACTAATTTGTTTAATTAATTCTGCGAACGTGCTGTAAAATTATGTTCGCCGTCATAATTCATATATAAAATAAGTCAGGAGGTGGTACATTTAAAACATGGATATGTCTGTATGTACGTACATTTGTATCCGTTTTTGTAATGTAACTCTCTTAATAGCACATCATGACAGGCACCGACCCTTTTTTATTACAGAATAATTTACATTTTTTCTAATGCAGCAAATGGAATAATATTGTTAAACAAATTTAGCTTCACGATGATTATCTGTACTAAAAAAATATTATATATGAAAATTCAAAAATTTATTTTAGTAATCAACTAAAACGCTTTAGTAACACCATCTCATATTTAGACGTGGTTAACATTTACTGCAAGAAAATATCTAATTATTTGTGTTCAACGAGGATTTATAAGCAAAAGAACTATCGTCGTAAAATCCTTTAAAAGCGAAGTCTGTCTTTAATAACTTTGATAAACTTTCTGGAATTGGCTAAAAATGACTAAATTCCACAAGGAAAATAACGGTAGTTTAAGATTTTTTCCTATTTTTTTTTTCTTTCTTATTAAGATTATTTCAAGGTTATCCCCAATAATTAATTAGTTAGTAATTTTGAGCAGATATTATGGTACATTTTAATATCATACATCTTAACTACATTAAATCAATTCGTGACAAGACATACGTCAATCTTTTTTTAATTAAATGTAAATTAATTTTTGGGTGCGACTGATGGCACAGGCAGTCTTTTGATCTTTAGATTAAATTAAGAGTCCATTTCACGTTTCCCCGAGGAAAAAGTAATGTTTTAATTAATTATTTTATTTTCCGCTCAAGTTTTAACAACGTTCTGATATAGATCACAAGGTGACAAAGGATGTTTGTGACGTGACCGGTCGCGATGAAAATAATTTGTGGGTGCCTTTAATTTAGATAAAATATTCTTTAAAGAAATACGTGTCTGATATCTTTATTTAAATTTTGTAGTATACATTACTTTCTGAGAATTTTTTCTCTTTCAAATTTTCTTTCAGCCTGAAAGTAATGTAGACGTACTCGTACATTGCAAAATATAATCATTTTGCGCAAAGTTACTATAAGAAAAATTAAGAAAGACTTGAAAAGAATGCCATGAAGAAATATTTACGTAGGCAGTAAATAACATTAGCTCTGTTCTGCTGCGGTAATCGTCTTGAGTTACTCTATTATATTTCAATGCACAAAATTTCGTAAGAACCAAATTATTCACTTCGTTAAGCCTTTTGACAAGTACTATGCATAAAACAAGAATGTTGTACCTTTGACGGTTAAAGATGTTGGGATAATGATTTTACACCAAGAAAACGAATTAACAAGTCGACAAAATTGCACTTACAAATTATTTTTCTATTGGTGATACGTAAATTTGATTAAATCTATATGTAAATAATAGTATTAAATAAATAGTTTTTACACCATTGTGATTTTCACAGAGATTACTTTGGTTTCTATGTCGATCGTGATAGACGCGGATATTGGGTTGAATTCCCAGTGTGCGTAAACTTGCCTAATTCTCTGATCTCCGATTTGATTGAAATAAGGGTTTATACAAATTCATTTTATGTATTTATAATCTGTTTTTTTCTAAAGATCGATTTGTTCATTACATATGAATATCTAAAAAAAAATGAAAATAACTGCGATTTAAGAAAAATAAGTAAATTTAAAAAATATTGCTTAAAAAATTGTTACTTTTTAATTTATTTCATTGAAATTGAACATTAAGTTCTGTGAAGTTAATTTCGTCGTGAAATATAATATTAATGTAGGTGCCACTGAAGTTGGTCAGGATATCTTTAGCTTAAGAGCTTCGGAGATTACGACGGGATTCGAATTAAGTGCGTCATCCCGGACGGCCGCAGGGTCTAAATCTAATATGTACTCCGATTCGTCATTAGTGCATGTCCTCTATAACAACTTCTAATGATTTTTTCTGTTTCACACGTTCATTATAAAACGATAGAAACTTACTTGCGAGATGAAAGCAATGTTTTCGTAAGGAAAAACATGTCCCTTATGAATAACAACAATTTGAAATTTTACAGAATGAAATTGAAAAACTTCCGGAAGTAATTCTAAACACCTTCATATTCTGTAACGACTTGAGAAATTTGATGAAAATAATTACAACAGTTTAAATAAACTAGTATATATTTGCACATTTATAATAAAGGTTGCGTGTAATGCGGCAACATAAAAGGCTGAGAGTGCTAAAAAAGGGAGAGAAGATTGTATGGGTCCCCTTTTATATCCATTTTGGTCCGTTGTGTCAAATTGAGAGTCGATGACGCGAAAGTGTGTCATACAAATTTTCTTGCAACTTTCATTCGAAATACACGAAGATCATAGACAATCCAAGTCTATGGACCGCGTGGCAGTTTAGTGATCCGGAACATGATTTTCAAATGACTTAACTTTTTTAGTTGTAACTAAACGCAAAAAACCTTTTTTAACACAATAGAAATGTACAAAACATCATTATCACTGCTACTTAAAGTAGACTAATAAAATCTGTATGACAAGGCAGGTTTTTATGATACAGATTACGTGTAAATGTTACGTAATCTGTATCTAGAAATTGTAAATTGTTTATTAAATTTTTGTAAGGATATAAAAGTCTCTTCTAGAATCTTTACAGCGATGCCAAGTAGACCACCGCTATATCCCGGTGCTGAAGTGCTTGAATGACGCCGCGACGATGGCAATGTAAGGCGATCCAGCTGCAGAGAGGGATGAGTCAGGGGGATGTCATATCCCCGAAACTGTTTACATCTGCGCTGGAAGACGTGTTTAAAACGCTGGACAGGAAGGAGCGAGGCATCAACGTTAATGGTAAATACATTTCACACCTTCGGTTCGCGGATGATGCTGTCATAATGGCTGAATTGCTGGAGGATCTTAACCGAATGTTCAACGATCTCAACGCTGCCTCTCGATTGCTGGAGCTGTGGATAAACTTAGACAAGACGAAATTCATGTCTAACGACCTCGTTATCCCCCGCCCGGTGACCATTGAGGATGCAGTAATTGAAGTGGTTAAAGACTATGTCTACCTCGGACAGGTCGTACAACTTGGCCGTTGTAACTTCAATAAAGAGTTTGATAGACGCATTCGATTGGTCAGCAAGTTGAAGTGGCAGTGGACTGGAGTCACCGATGGTAGATAGGGGAGGAAAGCCTTAGAGTGGAGGCCGCGCATAGGACGATGGAGTGTAGGGTGCCCTCCCACCAGATGGACTGACGATTTAGTCAGGACGGCATGAAGCGGCTGGATGAGGGAAGCAGAGGACCCCATATGGTGGAAGGCATTGGGGAAGGCTTATGTCCAGCTGTGGACTGACACAGGCTGATGATGATGATGATGATGATGATAAAAACCAAAAGATTGAACATAAACAAAACAAAATTAGTAATATAGAACACAATACAAACAAAACAGTTTACGTCTCGGAGAAAAAAAACAATATTTAGAAATAATCTGTATGCTCTGAATAAATAAAATATATAATCTCTTTACACTCTAAAATGCTTCACAAAAGTAAATTAAGTCGAAGACAAAGTAATAAGTTGTTCAAAAAAAATAGTACTTGGATGCAGATTGGGTAATAAATAATTGCTTAACTTCAATCTTGAATTTCGTCTTAATTACAAATTTTCAATGACGTTTGGTCGGTACGTTACTAAATCGGAAATTAAATAGTTTAGTAGAAATTGAAATGTAACGTAATAGAAGTAACATAATAAAAGTAACTAGTCAGTTTATGGATAGAATAAATTTATTATCTGTCCCTAATAGTTTTCAAAATTACACTATTGTGTGATTTTTTTATATACTTATATTTTAATTTATACTTTTGACGTTATATACTAGATAAATTTTAAAATAATGATTTCGACATTGGATATGTTTATTAAGTTGTTTATAATCTCGGGTAATATTTTTAGAACGGTAATATGTTCAAAAATTGTATATAAAAAAAAAACAAAGTTAACCTAAGTATCGTTAGCTGAAATTTTCCTTTAGATTAGAATATTAGTGCAAAATATGTTAAAATAATGTTCATATTTGTATAATCTAATAAAATGATTATAGGCTTGTAAATAATGTAATGAATTCTCTCATCTAATGAAATAAATAATAATTTCAATAAATTTAATCAACGGTAACAGCTTCCTCTATTTTTATCGTTCAATATAAAAAAGAAAGTGTAAAGCTCTTATATATTATCTAAGCGATAAATTATATGATTATGGACGTAACGAATCCATTAAAATTCATGATCTTTTTTAAGTATGCTTGAAGCGTATGGCACTTCGCAGAAAATAATTGCAGTGAGAACATTTTAAATTTGCATTTCAAATTCAACGAACGAGTTGTGTTTAACGCAGTGAAAAAAGAAATAAAACAGCACATAATAGGTTTTCAGTAAGTGTGGATCATTTTATTCAGTTTATGATTCGATTTATTTTTTAAGGGAACATTGCCGATTGTGAAATTTGTTACGATAAGTTTGGAAAAAGAATAGACTAGTTTTTTTGCATACATAAAAATATACAAACACATAAAAAAAAAAAACAAAATAAAACGAAGGTAACAGTGAAAAATAGACAGAAGTAAAAGAATAAATTAGCAATGTAAAAGGCATTGTTACTGCTAAAAGCAGTTCTTTCCTTAGGATAGATATATTGGATTGATGGATATATATTATTTTCTAAATCATATAAAAAGAAAATTGATATAGTATTACTTATTAATATCTTTCCGTATCTGTCTGCGGCAAACCATTCATGCCGCCAAGAGTTATTCTGCAGATACACTGTCTCATGGTTTGAAGGAATATGTAACTAGTCAAATATGGGTTAACGAGATTTCTTTCATTGACAATGAAGGAACATTTTTATCACAATTTTAGATGATGTGGATATGATAAGATGATAATGATAAGTGACACATGGGCAAGATTTTGAACCGTGCTTACTGGTACTGTCATGTATGACTGCCGGAACACCGCAAGCTGTTAGTCATTACGTTAGGAAGGCAGTTAACTTTTAAGTAGCTTCCATAAAAAAATCCAAAAATAAAAGAAATTAATCATTGAGTAAATATCTACCATTGATTTTGTACTAGCCCATAATCTGTATTTGAACATTGTGTTTTGTAAAATTTTATGTATCGTTACTTCCATTCAGAGGGAAAATAATTATTATTTAAACAGATGTACGTTATTAATACTCTATATTGCTAGATAAAGGTATATATTACTTTTATATTTGGAGTAACTTATTATTAGAGCAAACAATTATCGTAATGAAGTGCAGTAACTTCCTAAAGCTACTCATTATCTTGAAAATTGCAAATTGTACGCTCGGAGTAGAATTTTCTCGAGATTCCCTGACCGAACGTAGGATAATTCATGAAGTTGTAAAATGAAAAATAAAACTCCGAGAGTGAATAGCTAGTTTGAGTTGGTGAGGAATATTTTAGTTTCTTTAAAAAAAAAAGGTTTATTAGAATTACATAATAGAATTAAAAAGTGTTAAAGCTTATTATTTATTTATTTAAACTTTTGGATTTTCTCTGTGGAGCAGTGTTTCGTCGCATGCTTTGTAATACAAAGATCCCGGATTTTGTTTCCGGTCCAAGTAGTGTGGATTTGTAGTAGAGTGTGGTTGGTAGTACGGTATTTCCAACCTGTTTAACTAACTACATCCCTCAATATCAATCTGCCGCCATAAAAACATTACTGTTTTCAAACAGTCATACATATGAGAACCAGAAGTATTCCGAACGAATATGTTTTAGCATTTACGGCCTAATTGTCACTATACCACATCAGGTAAAATCGAGGTCAAGTAGTCTTTAAACAATAAAAATGACGGCAAAAAAACGTAACATGCTTTCACACTAATCAAGTACAATAACTTGAAAAAAATGTTGGAAATATACTTTGAAATATAGACATTACAATTTATCAAAAAATATAATACATGTATCAGTAAAATCGAGAATCAATTTTCTCCCCTCACCATACGAAATAATACAGAGGTAAACTCAACAAGATTCACTATTGTTCGAAGTTAAAAGAAAAAAAATAATGCCCATTTGAGAATTACATATGGTATAAAGAGCGAAATCACTGAAACATTCGTTAGTGGGAGTTGTGTTAAAATACCGTGAAACGTCGTATGTTAACGAATCGCTTTTGTTCATATCCAACAGTACTACGGGCAGTAATAAAAGCATTAACATTACGTCATGAACCGGTGGAGAAAGATGGAATTCCGGATATATTTCTTGCTCGCTCCAGCGTATGAAATACGCAATAAAATGAATATAGTAATTATGGTCTTTAATTTGTAACTTAATTTTTTAAATTAAACAGTGAATGTTTTGACAGGCGATCCAATAAAAAGCTATCATTACAAAGAAAAACATGGGATAAA
>DWQX01004788.1:0-14279 GCA_018245475.1 Pharmacophagus antenor
TAATAATAGTATATTAACAGAAATATACTATTAAACCTGATTTTAAGGTCAATTTCAAAATGGATTTGGAAAAAATACCAATATCCGTAGTTATAAATCATTATATTACAAAACAAGATGTCAAATCAATTGTGAAAAGTTATTTTTCAGATAGAGATACTGTGATAGAGAACTATTTTGTTTGTAAAGCAAGTCATACTATGTTGGGATTTTTAGGGGATTATTGGAAACTAAAAATACAAATGGTGCATGATGGGAATGAAAAGATGTTGCTTTCCTTCTTCATTAAATCAATATCTACTTCTAACGAAGCTAAGGCTAATATGGTGAAAGAAATGAAACTATTTGAAAAAGAATTATATTTTTATTCTGTTATTAAACAACAAATTGAACTGAAAGGTATTTGACAGAAACTTCATTTTTGTTAGATTAATTTTTGTTTCTCCAGTATCTGTGGTGGAATACTCTAAAATTGCGTTTGTTCGATAAAAATACCATTGCTAAAGATTCGGTATCCGCTAAAGTAATAAACTTCTAATCAAATTGAATGCTAGGAAAGCAGGATAAATATTAATTTAGCTATTTGATTTAATCTACTAACTTTGAAACATCTTTTTTTATGCCACTTTTTTTTTAGATATGAAGCCCTGGTGTGCATCGCTAGTTACAGCTCTTCCTGGTGCAATGGTGTTCGAAGATTTAAATTCTATGCAATATAAACCGACAAATAAATTCACAAGGTTTGACGATTTACACACACGACAAGCTTTAAGCACGTTGGCTAGATTTCATGCCTCCTCCATTGTATTTGAAGAAAGAAAAAGCAAAATTTTATTGAAAAAATTTCGAATAATTGATGAATTTAAGAATTTTCTGGACAAGGGAGGGTACGATAAAACGAATCAGTGGTTCGTACAATGCATGAAAGGTGCTTTTGAAGCAGTTGTAAAGTTTTCTAAATATGGCAAAAATATTAAATTAATGGATAAAATTAGAAAACGATGGGTAGAAGTTTGGGAATCAGCTCTAAACCTCAGTGAGTTCTTACCTAACAGTTGTTGTGTTATTTGCCATAGAGATCTTTGGAACAATAATATCCTTTTCCGTTATAATGATAAAATTGAAGATAAATTTATACCAGATGACAGTCTTTTCGTAGATTTCCAAGCGGTTAGATATCAAGAACCTGCTGGAGACGTAATGCTCCTTCTTTATTGCAACTTGGATCCAATTAACCGAGAAAATAAAATGCAATTGTTTTTGGATTATTACTATCAGGAACTAGGGCGTGCTGTTTTAAAATATAATATTAAAATAAAGAACATTTTAAGTAAGGATAAATTTATAGCTTCTGCAGAAAATCAAAGACTATGGGGTTTGATTGTAAGTGCATGCCTAACGCCGCAGTTATGGCTTGACGACTGTTTAACAACGAAATTTTTTTGTGATAATGAAAATTTTAATCGAATTTTATCACAGAATAAGGGCGCTTTTATAATCAAAATGATGGAAACTAATAATGAATATAAAAATACCGTTCTATGTATTTTCGAAGAAATTATAGAGAAATATTGTTTAACATAATTTAACCCATTAAACATTTTGATCCTTTGTAATAACCGCTAGTGTGTACGAGACTACATAATCTTTCGTAAATATATAATAAAAAGTATTGCAAGATGCTTAATATCTTTTAACAATTGTATTTCTTCGTTTCTTTTTATTATATTTACCCCCTCTATTTCGAATAGTGTTATTGTTATTAAAAATATCATTTTTTAGCTGACGCTTTATAAACTTTCTGTACCAAGGATCGTCTTGAATTTTACTGTATACATCGCAAAATGGACGAATTAATAGAATGTAAAATAGTTCCACAAAGCTGAGTATACTAGCTCCTAAGAACAAACCGCCGGTTCCGCCAGTCGATACTGCAAATAAAGCGAATTCTACTTATTTGTATTATTATTGTAATATTGAAAACATTAATTCAAAAATATGTAATGAAAATTTCTTTAACCATATGACGTACGTAAGAAATCTTAAACAGTTAATCAAATAAACCTCTGAAATATTTCAATATTTTGGTAAAATTATTATTTTTAATATTTTTTTACCTATTAAATCAAGTAATCCACGTACAACGTTCCTTCTGAACCGTTCACTTGGTAAAGCTTCTAATTCGATTTGTACAGTTGCGTAGTTTTCGTTTGTAGTTGTTCTAAAGTCTTTCACTATGGATATATCTGCTTCAGTACAGGACGGTAAACAATCACATATGAGGCCAGAACGTGTAGACCATTTCGCTTTTAGCCCCTAGCAATAAAAATTAAAATATTTTCAATAATTGTTTTCTCTCTGATCGACGTTATAATTTAAATTTATTTGTTGAAGTATTTGTAATAATTTATACTCTAAATACAGCTGAAACTATAATGTTTATAAATGTTGCATCCTAAATTTTGAAATCATATATTATAACTCTTATTGTTAATAGTTTATTATTTGAAAATTATGTACGGATGAAACTTACAGAAAGGTCATTAACATACTTATTCAAGCATATAAGACCGTCCACGTCACATTTTAACTCTTCTTTTACATTTGGCATGTAAAAATTAGTACAATTACAAAGTTTCAGTTGCGCTTTTTTTCTACATTGCACTGTACATGCCGAGTATGAATAAAAAGGATATACATCCAAAAAGTTTTCGTCGACATAACGGCACTTTCGTTTTGTTGGTGATATGAATCGCGCGCCAGCGTCATTGTCAATATTTCTTAAAGAAATAGTTCGTCTGCAAAGAATATATTCGCTTTGATATTTACAAAATATTTTTATTTTTTTTACCATATTACATACCTATAAGATGTTTCCGGTTCTATTGATGTGGCATCTAAACCTATAATAGTGAAAGATGGTACCTCCTCTTCATTTGAAATATAAAGTTTTGCTGGCACCATTACATTGAAATTGAGTACTCCTGGACCTGTTGTTTTATTACTAATCATTTTCAAACTAGGACTTTTTTTTCTGAAATGTAGTTGTGTTTAATAGATATTTAATTTTATTAAAATAATTCACAAACAGTATATTTTATTCCTACAGATGAAAAATAAGAATTTATTTTCTTTAGCAAATAATTAAAAGTAAACAAGTTGCCATAGAAGCCTAGTGTGACTATAGACCAATTTGTTACCATTTCTTTCAAATTATAGATGACCCTTCCACAAACAATTACACAGTGCAACAATTTTTTATTTGTGATAATCCTATTAAATGATTATGCTTTAAATGCTATTAAATTGTCCGATATTGTATTTGATTCCTAAGTGGAATGTTTTAATGGAGGAAAAAACATTTACAGAGATAAGATTTCTTTCTTTTGAAACATTTAAGGTCATTATATGTGACTTTATTTTTGGAACACTAGAGAGATATAAAGTAATGAGTTTAGTACTTCACTTGAATGGAGTTAGCAATGTAGCAAACTCCAATTTCTGTGTTGATTAGTGTAAACACGTCGCAACATGGAAACTGGACCCCATTCCAAGAGCAATTCGAAAGCATCTCCTTGCAAGAGCTCCGGACCTGGTCAATCGAATATTTTGAAAAATAGACATCCTTAAGTCTTCTTTATATAGGTTATAAGCTAACACGACTTCGATTTCACCTGATGCTATGGGACAATGAGCGTTTTCGCCCAGAACATGAGTACTTCTGACTTTCACATATATGGCTGCCGGAACACCGTAATACTGTTATAGCGGCAGATTGTCATTGATTTTTATATTGTTTTGTGAACCCACCACGCGGATGCTAGTCAGGTAGGTTTAGAAAACCCTACCACCAACTAAACTGCGCTACACCTGTGGTGTAGGAATCAAACCCGGGACCTCCGTGTTACAAGGCAAGCGAGTAAACCACTGCGCCACGAAGGCAAGCAGAATAAAAGTTTTGAGAAACAAAGAAGTTTATTCCAAGAAAACAAAGTATCAAACGTTGTGTACGTTAAATCCGAAATCTTTGTAAAAATATCTGTGTGTAAGTCAAATTTACTGACTACTACATTTATACAAAAGTCAAAAGTTTATAATAACTAAATCAGTACACTTACAGTGAAATATATATTTTAATTCAGAGAGTGTAAATAACAATTTGATCAAAATAGAATTAATTATTTTGATATTAAATTATACTACAGACACATAAATAACATTAGATATACGTACCAAATTAGCATAGTAAGTTAGATTCCAATTATAACACCCTTCTAAGCCATTATTTGGAGTACAATATTCAGCAAGGAAGTATGTAAAACCCTTAAAATATGTAACCTCCTTTAATACATCCTCAATGTTAAAGTCATGCTCTTCGCCGAACAATCTGAAAAATATATATTCACTGTGTAACTCAAGTATTATACGATGATCCATCGTATAATGCTTGGGTATAAATTATAAGTAGAGTATAAATAAATATATAGTATAAGAGTATAAATAAATTTTTGTACATATTGAAATGTACATTGAACGTTCAGAGCACTGAAAAAATTACTAAAATTTTTACATTCCCAAATCCACTATGGAGGCGTCTGAAAAAGCTAAAGTAATTAGACAGTCGAATTAATCTTTGAAAACTAAGCTGATAAAGCAATAAAATAATAAGTTTTTATCATTTCCTAATGGTTGTCTTAAAAATGGACAAACGAATATATCTTTCGTGATTCTCAAGATTATTGAAATATTTATTATAGTTTAAACTAAATGCATCATGAAAGAAAACTACTAACTAAAATGTATATTTAAACAGCCAATCCAAGTTTACATATATTATTTTAAATAATATTAAGATTGTGCTATAAACGTGCACAATCTTAATACACTATTTTAATTACATGGTTGACGTCTTTACCGAACACAGTTCATAATTTTACAAATAGTCACCGCTATTAAAACAATTACAGGCTCTAATGAAATATAAGTTTTGTCAGTAGTGTAAATAAAATGGAACACAGATTATGTGTATTGTAATGCAATGAACTTTCGTAATATTACGATAAAAAGCAAATGACTAAAGACCAATTATAAAATTTAACAAGCAATTAATAATAACGTCCATGGAAATTAAATGGTGGAGCAGTGTCACCTGTCTGAAATCGTTTCGATACGACCCGTGTTGTCGTTTTCACAAATTGCAACCGACGGGAAATATGTATTCCAATCTTTGTAAGTTGTTTCCACTACGAATGAAATGGGATAGTTTCGGAAAGCATCATATTGAGCAGCTATTAACAGGGACGAAGCGTACCAACATAAGGCAACGAAAATCAACCAGAATGTCCTGAAAATTAAACTATTTATATTTTTTCTATACATATAAGGAAACAAAAGCCTTATTACCTGTTATAAGCCGTTCATCCAAAATAAACATTAATGTACTTCAATTAACCTTCAATATAATAAAATCATTACATTCACGCAATTGGCAATAAACAGTCTTAACATCATAAGAAACTAAAATCGACATTTAAATTCCTTTAATATATTAAATTGTGCAGTTAATAAAAAAAATTAAAACTTTTAAATTTTCAATAATTTCAAAGGCTATGTATGAACATGTATATACCATTTGAAATACGCTAATTTTTTTTTATTTAAAATAACATAAGACATTTTTTATTTAAAAATATGTCTTACGTTTATCAGTTTTATATTCAAGTAAATAATTAAATCCTGTAACAACGTGTTTTTACCCATGTATTTTTCACAGCAGCAGTACCTTAACTTTAGTTCTTTATTTATTTTTAATTATCTACACTTAGTAGGTGTACTTCATGTTATTTATTTTTTACCTTTCGGTCCAGTTTTTGGTGCGATCTCCTATAAATTTAAACCCATGTATGGAAGTAGTTTCCGGTAAACGTTTAATACCATTCCACCATACATCAAAACAAGTTTTGCATGTTACCGAATCCATTATCCGACGCTTTACCTTTTATTTCCACTACTAACTCGGGTATTGGAAAAATACACATTAGATTTATGTTTTATTTATTAATCTTTAGTAAAAAAAACTTGCGTTAAATCACATTTAAATAAAAAATTAGCTTATGATATTGTATGTACATATTCATTGATTTTTATCGTATCCATGAGAATAAACACCTGTGTTTTTTATTTGCTTCATTCCAATTCTCTACATACAATAACATAGATTAAAGTAAGATAACGCTTTTATTATATCGTGAAAGAATATTGTATCAAATACATTTTATAGTTATTCTGTTATCGTGCTTATATTGTGTTTTAATCTTGATAGGCCGACCAACTCATTCCAATATAAAGAGTGATATTTTGTAATAGATTCAAATTGAGATGACGGTTTCACATCAAAGACAAGCGTTTCCCTTTTTCTGCGCTTTTTAACTTCCCTCCACAGTATAACCGTGAAGTAATATACGAATTCCAAAGCCGAAACGAAACTGAAGCCTGTTACGAAGCCACACGTTGAGCCGATGTTACCTAAGTTATACAAATCATTATAATATTAAACAAATTTTATGTTTTCATTTCATTTTTATCGTTTTAAATGACATTTGTACACAAAATTAAATTTAAAATATACTGGACTTTGCATTACGTAATTAAATTAATGTTTAGTTTCTGCTCTGCAAAATATCTTTTACATATTTTACGTATGAATAAACACATACTAATCAAGTCGAACCATTTCATAATCACGTTTTGTCCATAGCAATCTGCCACTTCCCTTCCGTATTTTACATGCACAATAGACGTTCCCGTAAAATTAGCTCCCTGTCTGTAAAAAATTTGGTTATCTTACATTTTGGTACAAAAACATGTTCGAATCCTGTTCCTCCAAAATTCAAGTACATCGTCAAATAGGACAAAGTCCACTAAAATGGAACATAAGAAACTCAAATGTACAGAAGGCAATAAGCAAAAATGTTGCTAAATTGTATTGTGACAATATCAAGATTTATCTAAAATATGAAGTTTAATACTGACACATATATATTTGTTAATTTAGTTCTGTATTAAGTAATAATTCAACTTGATACTGTATAAAATGCTATACCATCAGTTATTTACAAGTTACTAAATGCGTAACATACTACAATGACGCCAATTATTTTAGAGCCAATTATTCAAAATACGAGTCCACTAATCTAAGTTTATACACAAAAACGTTCCTATTAATTGCTCTAAATATTTTTTTTTTTTAATTAAACCTTCTTACCAAGTACACAATAATACCAGAAAACATCAATTAAGATTAACATTGCCTAACGCAGAGGTCCAATATTTTATCATAGTTTAATAATCTCTTTATTTGCCTACATTCCTTATTTCTCTTCACATCAAGAAGTTGTTCTTATAATAAATAAATGACTTGCTATTATACTTTTCATCATCATATCAGCGGAAACACATCCACTGCAGGACAAAGGAATCCTCTAAGGATCGCCACGACTAACGGCTCTGCGCTTTTCTCATCCAGCCTGTCCCAGGAGCTTTGTTTAAGTCGTCGGTCCATCCATTGGCAGGTCTGCCTACTTTGCGTTTGCCGGCACACAGTCGCCATTCGAGAACTTTTCGGCCCCAACGGTCATCTAATCTGCGAGCAATGTGCCCCGCCCACTGCCACTTTAGTCTACCTATTCTTAGAGCTATGTAGGTAACCATGGTCCTCTAGCGTATCTCCTCATTTCTGATTCGATCGCGTAAGGAATCTCCGAGCATAGTTTTCTCCATTGCCCTTTGGGTGACTTTGAGCCTCCTTATAAGGCCCATTGTGAGCGACCACGTTTCGGTTCTATATGTCATCACTGGTAACACACTGGTTAAAGGCTTTCATCTTGAGACACTGCGGTGTCTGAGACGAAAATATCTTATGTAGCTTTCCGAACGCTGCCCAGCCGAGTTGGGTTCTACGATTAACCCCTTTCTCGAAGTTGGACCTACCTAACTGGACTGTTTGTCCTAAGTATACATACTCATCTACAATTTCGAGTCTAGTGTCTCCTACCTTCTGGAGTGGGTACTACATGGCCGTTTGACATAATCTTATCCATGTTCATTTTGAGACCCACTTCGCATGAGACTCCACGATCTTCGAGCATGGCGTCGAGATCTTCCAGGGTCTCCGCCATTACTACAATATCGACGGCGAAATGAAGGTGCGAAAGATATTCGCCGTTGATGTTAATGCTATGTTCCCTCTAGTTCAGAAGCTTGAACACGTCCTCCAAAACAACGAAAAACAGTTTCGGAGATATGACGTCTCCCTGTCTTACACCTCGCTGCAGTGGAATGGGCTCAGAGCTCTGATTCTAGGGACGGACGGACATGATGGCGTTTTCGTATAAGCTCTTTAACACTTCGATGTACCGATAGTCAATTTGGCACCGCTGGAGAGACCGTAGCACTGCCTAGGTTTCGATCGAATCAAAGGCTTTTTCATAGTCCACAAACGCTAAGCATAGAGGCAGGTTGTACTCCTTGGTCTGTACGACCTGCCGCAGCGTATGTATATGGTCTATGGTACTAAAACCTTTACGGAAACCGGCTTGTTCGGAAGGTTGGAAGTCGTCTATCCTGCGTGCGAGACGATTCTTGATAACTCTGGAAAACAACTTGTAACATGGCTCAGAAGTGAGATAGGTCTGTAATTCTTCAGTAGAGTTTTATCACCCTTCTTGAAGAAGAGTACTACCACACATCTGTGCCATGCCTTAGGCGTTTTGCCCTCGAGGATGACACAATTAAACAGCTTCTGAAGAGCTTTCAGTATCGGTTTTCATCATCACATCGTCATCTCCCGGCGCCTTGTTGTTTTTGAGCTGTTTGAGAGCCATATTAAACTCGTACAGACTAACGTCCGGGATGTCTTCGGTATAGTGTCGGGTTAGTTTGGCTCTTGGGTCTTTTGCCATATTGTTGGCATTTCTCGATTTCCCTTAACAGCTCAGGTTTGGAAGACACGATCCTACCGTCTTCGGCCTTGAGTTTAGTCAACTGGCTTTGTCCAATTGACAGATCCCTCGCGAACACCGTGGAACCTTTGTTCCGCTTAATAGTCTCTGTGACGGTGCTGATATTGTGCTTGAACAGGTGCTGGACGGAGCGTAGATCTCATTAGTTTGGACCTTTATAGCTGTGTATTGGTATTCAGTGTGCCTCTTACCAGTTGATGATCGCTTCAAGTTTTAACTGTGTTTATCACAGAGACATCATTAAATATATGCCCTTTCGTCGACTAGATGAAGTCTATTTCGTTTTGCGTTGCACCGTCGGGACTCATCCATGTCCACTTGTGGTGTTCTCGCTTCTTTAAGAAGGAGTTTATCATATAGAGTCCCCCCTTTTGTATGAAGTCAGCAAGCCTCAGGGGTTCCGTTGTCCAATACCAAATGTCCCTCTCTCAGCTCACCATGGCCTCGTATACCCAGTTTCGCGTTAAAGTCGCCCATGACCACGGTGTAGTGAGTTTTGTTGGCATATATGGCTCTGGAAATATTATTATACAATACCTCAACTTTTCCTTTTAAACCTTGTAAACCTGAATGATCGTCAGTAAGTACCTTTCGGTCATTTTAAATATCAGGTATGCAACTCTGGTCAACACACTACCGATTTTGACAACGCTGTCGGTGAGCGACTTGTGGACTATAAACCCAACATCGCCCTAGGACTGATGGTCGCCCACCTGGAAATATAGCAAGTTACCGGATCAGAGTGTTATCGAGTCCTCTCCCTCTCTTCGGACTTCAGATAGTCTCACAATATCCCAGAGTAGCTTGCTTAATTCTTCCTCCAGTTCAGCTATCTTCTCGTCGTTTCGCAGTGTGCGCGTGTTATATATTGCCAGGACCCCAGGTCGTCGTTGGTGGTAGCCGGATCTCTGCCGGATATTCTTAGCACTCCCTACCCCACCATTACTATGGCTGCCACCATGGCAAGGACTAGCGGGCCGCCGTGGAATGGGAGCCGTTTTTTTTGTCTTATTCATTGGGGGGTTTTACGACACCCGCGGGAAGTGATGGGTTAGCACTATTCTAAGCCGGTGCTAAACGGCAAACTACTTTTACTGCTCCATTAATGTACTGTTCACAATATTATAATTTTTTGTTATTACAAATACATAGTTTATTAAAGAACGTGTATCAATCGCACCATAAGTTTTATCGATATTTTATGACATTTTATTGTTCTGTATTTGCTTAGTTACTGGTTGCTTAGCGCATTGAAGTTGTTTTTATAAAAGTAAATAAAAATGTCAATGTAATTAATGAATTAGAAAATTTTACAGTTTACCAATATTTTTTGCAATGGCCACTGCTGATCACGATAAGCAACCATTAGTCTCAGTGGACTATGAGGTGTTCGGAAAAGTACAAGGTGTTTATTTCAGGAAACATACGCAAAGAAAAGCTACCGAACTGGGTCTGAAAGGTTGGGTGATGAATACTGCGCAAGGAACAGTTGTCGGACAACTGCAAGGTCCTAAAAATTCAGCTAGAGAAATGAAAACTTGGCTTCGCGAAATTGGAAGTCCCAAATCAAAGATTGAAAAAGTTGCTTTCAAGAATGAAGGTCCAATAACTAATTGCGCATTTAAAACGTTTCAAATACGTCGGTAACGAAACATTCTAATTTTTTTTATATCTGTAATAGCCAAATTTAATTTTTTATCCATTATATTTCTCTAAAATATGCCCAGTTTATTTTTAATGCCAATAAAAAAAATAAGCGGTCAATCCTAAACTTGTATATGTTGCCTGTATTGATTTAGTATGTTTTTTTGTATAAAGGGGAGGAGGTGGATATTCGAAAAGAGAACTTGCTTTCTGGTGAGAATTCTGATTCTCTGCGCCATATCATTAATTATAGCATTAATTCAAAATGTATATATTATGTCAATAATTGTGTTTCAAAGCGGATACAAAAAAAATTGTTAGAATTGACTTAAGTTTAGGGACCGAACTTTTTCGTGACAGAAGAGCTTAGTAACCGTGGCTTGACGATTAAGCCATGTCGCACAGAACAAAAGACCTATTTTACTAGTAGTGATGGCTTGAAGGATTTGTACTTTTGGGTTTGCGCATGCACATTCTTTTGCCCTTTGGGTGACACGCGAGAATGTAAGGTTCCCATGTGGAAATTAGGAGGTATTGTTATGGACCATCATTTTTTAATATTTTATTCATAAAAAAGTAAACATTCCGTTACTAACGGAACGGAACCCTAGATACAATTACTAGTTGCCTCGCTCACTCGGAATTTTATGAAAATCTATCACCATTCACTAATTGATAAATTTTTATACATCCTATATCGAAGTTTAACGCGATATTAGGAGTGGAATAGTATATATTAAAATGTTATTCCGTCACCAAACAAAACTAACTTTTTATCATTTTATGGTGTAACTCTGTACGAACAGAATTCAAACTTGAAATAAAAATTATTTTGAATCTCATATACCATGTGATCAATATTTTTTTATTAATACTGCAAGTATTTGCATGACATTTTTAACACCCAGTACCAAAACCAGTCTAAGTACTACAGTTTCTTTAAAAATAATAAGATTTAATTGAATTTGAATAGATCGGAAATAGAATTTTCTAGTTTTTAAATGAGAATTGACATATATTTCATTGTTCATCAATAAGTTAATCTTGCATATAATAAGCAAAATATTTGAACCACTAAGATTATCTATAACCGTGAGTACCGTCGGTGTTAGACAACCCACAATTTTAGGATCTATTATCACAAATTTTATTTACCTGTATTATTATTAAATCTTTATACAAAATAAAGAAATACACAAAAACAAGTAAACTAACAAAATGTTATCGTAATAAAATAACGTAACAAAAATGTTAGTGAAAAGATATGAATCACTCCTTGCTTGTATGAACACAACCTGCTCCTACGCTACCGACGGACAATTTAACTGTTTTTGTTCCATTCGTTCTGTGATATTCCCACTTACATCTTTATGTTTAATGAAAAATATAGTAAGTTAGAACTTGTACCAAATTTTATAGTATTAAAATTATTGTAATTTAATTGAAATTAGAAAATATCGGATATATCGGCCAATGACACCGATTTTACATCCCGTGGTAGTAAGTTGTTATCTTACATCCTTAATTTTTAAACAAATTTTATTGGAATAATTGAGCTAAATACTACTTACAACCAGTCGAGTCTGTCCGTATCCGGGACACTGTTAAGGTAGTCTGGGTATATTTTTACGTTGTTGAAATCATAGTTATAAGCTATCTTCGAACAAGTGGGATAGCACATTGGACAATTGATGCCTCCGTCAACTATATTCATTTCCAACTCGAATGGTATCTCATCTTCATTTGGTCGAACAGTGATCGATTGCGCTAAAATATGTTTATATGAAAGATTTACCAACTATTCTATAACTATTTTACATATAAAGAGAGCACAAGACCGAGAGGCATGGCGTGGTCTGATGTCAGAGGCCAAGACTCATGTTGGGTCGTTGCGCTACTGTAATAAGTATTAGTATAAGAAAAAAAAAAATTATGTAAAATAATATTTTTGAAATAATTGATTTAACAAATACTACTTTCACTTAATGGAATTATCTTTACGCAATTTTTTTCTTAATAAATTCGAAAGAAGGTTATGCTGTGAAATAGGCAATCTGTCATACATAATCTGCGTTCCGTAACGATATATGTACATCGCCTATTCAATTTTAAGCCACGTGAATATACAATACAATGACCAGAAATTATTGACCTTGTAATCTAGATATGTAATGTACTTTTATTAGTACAACAAAAATAAATTAAGAGTGAAAAGAAGAATATAATACAAAATGTTATTGTATAATAATAACTCTCACCGTTAAAAATTCTAAGACATGATACGTCACTCATATCGCAAGTCTTCGTGCTCGCCATTTTTGGCATATTGAATGGTGTACAGTTGCAACTGGATAGCAAAAAGGATATCCTGCATTTGAGCATGCAGTCACTGTGAGTATAGAACGGGAGGTAGAGGGATTCATCGTAGAAGAGACACTTTCGTAACTTTACTGGTACATGTTGAATGTCACGTGATGCTTCTGTGAAGCTTGCCGTCACCATTACCGACATCTGGATTATCATCAGAAATTATTTGTATGCATGACCAATTATTTTATTAAAATATTTTTTCTCCGTGGCTAAAAACTTTGTTGTTTTACCTGTACTTCAGGACTAATAATTTGCATAGAGAAACTTCCACTCGGTGCATCAGGAAAATCATACGCATCCGAGAACTGTAACTGAAATAAATATTGAAAGTAAATGTTATTCCTAATTAATGTTTCAGTAGTATATGACATGTATCATTTTAATACAAACTTGAGCGCCTTGTAATGGACGGTTGTAAAAGAAATCGTCGCTTTCGTTTAGTCGCATCAGAATTTTCAGTCCCTGATCAAAATCGTAACTTGATTTATTACCGTATTTATACATGTCAATGCTTCGACTTGATTGTGTTGTACTGAAATTTATGTTTTGGATATATTAGTTTTTTATTTAACATCATAAGCTAAAGCTAAATTTAAAGTGAGAGTTTCAAAACTTTAACACAATCATACTCTTACCCAGAAACCATATCATCCGACTGTCTTAAGTAATTAAATGTACAACAATATCCGTTCATGGTTAGACGGAAATCAAAAAGTTTAGAGCAATCCCTAGGCTGTTCATTCCAGGCACAACGTGAAAGAAGATCCTCACATCGCGGTGTTATCTACGGATTATTACATTTAAATATTATTTTTTCAAAGTACAATACATACGGTATACGAATTTTCATGGATAAAAAAATAGTACCTACTATTAATTCCAGTGCCATGTATAACACATTCAATCAGTCATTAGTAACACTATAACGGCTGTGTATAGAAGTCAAAAGTTAAACACATGATTCTAACTCGATCCAATACGATATGAATTGATGTGACTTTTTGTATGAAGTAAATCGTAAACATTATTTTATTTATTTAATTAAATAAGGCTCAATAACAAACACATATTATTCAATTAATTAATGTAATTGGACTACAGTACAAAATGTTGTGCATCGAGCAAGTTTTTTAAATGACTAAATTAAATGATATACATAACACTTGTTTTTTTTTTTTAATTAACGCTTTCACCGTTTAAATATTTTTTATTTCTTTACTTATTCTTTATTATATAATATTTTTA
>DWQX01004789.1:0-14277 GCA_018245475.1 Pharmacophagus antenor
TATATATATAATAATAAATATCTAAATAAAATATGCCACGATACTTAGCACAAACAGACGTTAAGTTACCTTCTTCTTCTTCGTTAAGGTGGTCTATGCAGAGACGCAATAATACGTGTCTATCGCGTTCGGGAATTTGTTCGGTGCGCATGCACTCAAAACTATATAATTCCTCATAAGCGGGTCGGTCGAGAGAGAAAACTTCATCATTATTGCTCGAATTTTCTACTTTTACTATTCCTCTATTCTGAGATAGGTTGGTTACGCATTCGCGAATGATACATTTTGATTAAAATAGTTAAGGAGTATTAACTTCCTCATCATAATTGTCAATTGGAATCTTTATTAACTTGAAAGTCTTCGCGGGAATTATAACCTCGTTGTTGTATAACTCGCGAAACAAGCTATAGCTTGTTTCGCGAGTTATACAACATAAGATCTATTGCGTACCGAGTAGTTAAACAGTGATTTTCATTAAATTTTTGCTTCCCATTTAATTATGAGATCTTATTTAATTATTTCGTCGAAATGGTTGTGTAATTTATATATGATATAAAAAAATGTAATGGATTATTATCGTTAATTTCTTGAAAACATGGTACCATAATGTAGTAATCGTTTTTACTAACAGCATGAACGTTAGTACCTCGAAAGAGTCGTAGCCTAGTTGATAATCAAAGAAAAATCTTTCTACGGCTATCGGGCTTAAAAAAGATAGATACGCGCCGGTATCAATTAAAAGTTTTAACGGTGGATTAGAAATGTATATAGAGGGAAGTTGTCTTTGTGTATGTTGTTGTTGGCCGTCTACGTTATCTTGTTCGCTTCCATCGGTTACGCCGTAATGTTGGTAATGTTGTGTCGTCATAGTCATAATTTATATAATTGTTATAGTCGTAATTGCCGTGATAGTCATGATAGTCGGGATAGTCATAAAAGTCAAAGTCATATTGGTTTTCGGAATAACAATAATATTTTCATAACCTGCAAATTCATTAAAATTCATCTAGTTAGTTTTAAAGTAATTCGAAGGCTGCAAGTTAGTGTTTGCTCTAATCATAGCCAGTTAAACTTGTGGGTGGCAATTTTTAGGTACTTAATGACTAACGCCAGTCATAAGCTTTGGGCCTAAGTTATTAGGTAGACTACCAGTTGCTACTTTGAATGCATTACTCGAGGGCGAATTAGAAGGCGATGCGCGGTACATAATTGTGTTTGTTCGGGTAGGTACGTTAAATCATGGTGACGTGTTGTACCTAAAACCTTGCTGTTGTTGTGATATCTGTAGGACTCTGTAAATTGTATATTTGCATTTGTGCAGGGAAACTAAGCGAATCTTGTATAGGTAAAGTATGATTATGATGACTTGAGATTTTTTTCAGAAAAAGATTCATCCCGTTGTTGTAAATACATAACGCTCGGTTCTTCCTGTACGAATTTCAAAGCTTTCTCAACAGTATCAGGACGCATGCAACGTATTCGAGAACCGCGACTCAAAGCTTGCTTCGTTAGGGTTTTATGAAGTGTGCGCTTGATTTCAATGGATGTCTATATGATAGTTTTGAGGAGAGTAACATACTTAATGATCGTGCTGAAGAGAGTTTGACAACGAACATAACGTTCTTGCGGAGAGCCGTTTCCCTGTGTGGCTAAGGAGAGGTTCTTGTAGAGAGTTGTCTTATCCCTTTCATTAGAAAAATTATTAATTAATGCAGAGCGAATTCCCTGCCAGCCTTCAGGAATACCGTTCGAATTCAAACTAGTCGCGGCAGATCCTGTTATTTTATTTAAGATACCATTTAGTAGGCAAAGATTAGAAATTTTGCTGCCAGGATTAGTGCATAAATACATGGTACACGTGTGATCACATAATTTTATAAATCTAGATAATATGTTAGATTATCCATCGAACTCTGGTACTGGATGTAATGCCTTAAAAATTGTGTCAAGGTCATAGGACATTTTTCAGTAATTATATCTAACTCTATATTACAATCTAATTTTCTATTAAATATAAATATCTATTTAAATCTAAGATTTCTATACGTAACTGCCTACTCGATGTAGGGTCACTACGGGATATTTTCCAGGGATGAAAAGTCTTGACGGCATAATTCTACACTAGGAATAAGAGGAAAGCAACACAAGATATTCAAGATTCTAGTGTACTTACACTGATTTCATTTCGGCTCTTTCGGGATCGATGTCCTGATATTTCCTCGCCACTTGCGTAGTTCGTTCTATAGATCTCCGAATACTCGTTTTAAAATTTAAAAACTACGATAGTCTAACTTTTTAAGTAACCTGCAGATTGCGCCGATTATGTTAACTGCAGTCGAAGAACCCTAAAAAAAAAAACGAAATTAAATTAGAAATATTTTATTATATAATAATGTTACAAAATTAATTATTTTAAATTAAATAATACTGATCCCGATCGATGTTAGCTCTGGAAAGATCCAATGTTGTTATGATACAGGTGTGGGAACCCAGACAATTGGCTCAGCTCCGTTGTCATCCCTTACCGGGCCCATATTGTCCTGACTTGCGCCTCGTAACACGATATTGTGTAAAAATGCTGCTGTATAGGTACTTTGGATTAGGGCTGTTAAAATTTGCTGGTAAACATTAAAGTGGAAATCATACCCATTTATTTTTTCTTTGAGTAGATTTATGATCTTATTATTATTTCACTTTTTAACTTTAACCAGTAAAAACAAATACATCATTTGCATTATATGTTAATGAATAAAGCATGTATAATAGTGTTCTTAATAACTATGGTTATAATTGCACAAGCATACTCAGTTATATATTTTATGCGTGTATGTTATGTTTTTTTTTAATTTTATTTAATATTTCCAGGTAATTTTAAGTTCACCTCAATATCCCCAATTTCTTGACCACTCGCTTAAAATTTTCTTAAAAATATTACAAGAAGGAGAGCCACATTTCATTGCTGAATATAACATTCAACAAGTTAGAAAACTTATACTTGAAATGATACATCGTCTACCTATAAGTGAGACTTTAAGACCTTATGTAAAAAGTATTTTAATTCTGATGTTGAAACTAATGGAAATTGAAAATGAGGAGAATGTTCTGGTCTGTTTAAAGATTTTCATGGAGTTACATAAACAATATAGACCACCTTATAGTACCGAGGTTGATGTAAGTTGTGTATTTTTTAACATTTAAAATAACTATATCGAAACAATTTTTAATAGGAAATAGATTTAATATATCTTTATCTGCCTATGTTATGACATCGAAGTAATTTTTTATAAGAATTGAATTTTCTGATTTTTTCTTAATGACAATGTTCTTTTTAAAAAGCACAAATGATACCTAGTTATGATGCACCATTAGGTTTATAAAATTTTTAAAATTGATGTTTCATAATAAAAATATAGTTGACATTAATTTGTAATAAAATTGAGTTACGTAATTAGATACGTTTATTTATATATCCTTAATATTTGTAATGTATTTTAGATACACAAGTTTCTACAATGGGTTAAAGGAATATACTCTGATTTGCCAAATCATTTACCAAAAATATTTGAACCAAAGCCTACAATACGAGTGAAAGATCTGTCTGAGGTCAATATTGAACAGCTTTTGCAAGAAACGTACACCACGACACCGATACACACTGAGAAAAAATTAATGGATGGTAGTGTTGTAACTGTAAGTAAAACTTGTATTTGATTCTGAAGGTTATATTAAAATGTTCCCATCTGTTTAATTTTTTTTTGTTGATTATGGGCTAGCATTCGGCTTCGATTTCACCTGATGATGAGTGACAATATGGCCCTAAATGGTGAAGCGTGTTCGCCTACAATACATCTGGCTCTCACATGTCTGACTGTCGGAACACAGCAATGCTGTTATGGCGGCAGATTGACATTGGGGGTGGTATTTAACCAGGCGGGTTTGCAAAACGCTACCACCATCCAGACTCCACTACTCCTGTGGTTCGGCAATCGAACCCGGGACCTCCGCGTTACCAAGGCAACCGACTATATCACTGTGCCACAGAGGCGGTCAACAATTGTAATATTAATTATAATTAATTATAAATAATAACAAATATTAATTAATTATACTTAAATTTCAATGGGAAGAATGTCATAATTTTTTTAATGTCCAACATTTTTTTATTTTGCTCCTTTCAGTACAATCTTATTCCTAGGTCTGTATTATCTTTGAAAGTAATACAAGAATTGCCAATTATAGTTGTACTTATGTACCAACTTTATAAACAGAATGTACATCAAGAAGTTAGCAACTTTATACCTCTGATTATGGAGACTATAACTTTACAACCAGCTGCTTCACACAGGTAATTTTTATACATTTTATAATACTTAAAATAGATATATAGCAAGTACAATATAATTGATTATGCACGTTTTGTATTAATACAGAAAAAAAACCTATAATTAAATAAATATGCAACAATTTACCAACTGAACAACAAAACATTGAATGTTTTTTTTTTTCATAGACAATCCTCGACTTTCAACAAAGAAGTATTTGTGGACTTCATGGGTGCACAAATAAAAACGCTCGCGTTTTTAGCTTACATCATCAGAATATATCAAGATACAATTGCAAACCATGCCAACTTAATGGTTAAAGGAATTATTGGTCTATTGACTCTATGTCCACCAGAAGTGGCACATCTGAGGAAGGAGTTAGTGATAGCTACACGTCATATTTTGGCAACAGACCTGAGGCTAAGTAAGTAGTCACTTGAGATTATATTAGTTCTCTGCACAGGTTTGTAGGTCTAAGTTACTGATAATAGACCTCTTTCTGTAGATAGTCTAAGTAGGTACAGCCATAGAACTTTTTGCCATTACTAAACAGTAGTTAGTAAATATTGCTGTGTTCCAGTTTGAAGGGCACTGTAATATGTGAAATTTCTGGGTTAATGAGTCTTAACATCTTGTTTCAAGGAAATGAGCGCAATGAGATGCAGGTGCATGGTAAGTCTAACAAAAATAAATGTAATTTTATTAATTATCACGAAACGGTATATAAACTTTAGCTATTAAAACAAATTTTTATAAAATCATTTTATTGAAGATTTTTAACTATTTCCAGTTACATGCCTCAAATACAGACTAAGTAATAAAATATTATAATGTGATGTGATCTTCTTTCACGTTATACCTATGTTGCCATTTTGAGACATTGTACCAATTATGATTTGTTCATTTTAGTTCACATCACTCAGTAAAGCCAATCAGGCTCTTCAGCTTGAATATTTTTCGGTTACGCCACTGGCTGATCATACAAAAGTATTAAATATTTATTAAATTATAACAGAACATGTAGCTTAAAATATTGTAAGTAATTTTGACTTTTATTACAGAGTTTGTCCCATATATGGAGCGTTTGTTTGATGAGGATGTGCTACTAGGCGGCGGCTGGACAGTTCATGAGTCTCTAAGGCCATTGGCCTACTCAACACTTGCTGATTTAGTTCATCATGTCAGACAACATTTGCCTTTGTCTGATCTTGCTATAGCCGCTCATTTGTTTTCAAAGAATGTGCACGATGAGTCATTACCCACTAGGTATTGTAAAAATATTTTAAATTGCAATAGAATATAAAATATTTTTTTTATATATATTTGAAACTTTTATAAAATATATGTGGACATCTTATTAAACTTTAACATTTCAGTATCCAGACCATGTCATGTAAGTTGCTCCTGAACCTGGTGGATTGTATTCGGCAGCGGTCAGAGGGTGAGGGAGCAAACGCGGGCACGCAGCCGCAGGGTCGTCAGCTGCTAATGCGTATTCTTGAAGTCTTCGTGCTCAAATTTAAAACTATTTCCAAGCTGCAGTTACCAGCACTTATGGCCAAATGGTAAAATAGGGGGTCCTCATAAACTTTATTTTCATTTATAAGGGTATTGCACGACTTGTCCTGTGTTTTTTTATCTACTGTGTTTCATTAATTATGTTTCTAATTATATAACTATTTTGTGTTAAATAAACTTATGTAATTGGTTTTCTTTCAAGTTTAGTAATCCTTTATGAAGGTAGGTCGCCTTACTTAAAAAAGGCGATATAAGTTGCAGTACATGTATACTTAAATATAGTGTTTCATTAACATAAATTATTTATGTAGTTATTAAATTTAAATTTACTGTTTAGTTAATTACATCTTTCTAAAAGTAATTTATGTTGTAGTAAACAAATAAATACAACAGCAATTGTTACAAATGGAACGACTCCGAGCACGCCTACAACTCCTGCGCCGAGTACGTCTGCTGAAGTGAAAATGGAGGAAGAGAAACCTACACCAGACTTCTTAGATAGCATTAACAAGACCGAGGAGAAATCTAAAATAGGTTTTCCCAGCTCTCATTTAAGTAATTTAAATGTTGGAGACTACAGGACTTTAGTTAAAACGTTAGTGTGTGGCGTAAAAACTATCACCTGGGGATGCGCTTCTTGTAAGGTATTTTAAAAATTTTCTTTAAAATCTTTTGGGTTTTAAAGTAGTACAGTCAAACCTGTTTTTGTGCGGTAGATAGGGACCGCAAAAAAAAAAAACCGCACAAAAAAAAAATTTAGAAACTTCATAAATAGCTATAAGAAATAATTTGTCACAGCGTATTAAAGAATTTTTTTTTTATGCGGTAGAGAGGGACTGCATAAAAAAAATCTCACTTAGAAAATATGTCAAAGCTTCACGAAATAGCAAGAAAGTGCTTTCCAAACAAAATAAATAATTAAATTACACATTGAAACATTTAAAAAAAATTTAAGTTCTAATTTTAAACAAGGAGAAATTTTCAAAATGTACATAATTCAATACTACTCGTCGTAGTTCAAAACGCGCATATTTTTGCGATGAACTGGTTCGTAATCGCTTTCGTCACTTGAATTTACCTTTAATCTCACTATAAAATTAATCCTGTCTTAATTGTTAAAAGGTCAGCAATTAACTAAAGTTATTAGATGGTGCAGTATGTATTGAAATTGGCTGATGCAATATACGCATAAGAACATTGAGCATGCCTAATGAAATAGGCTGATGCAATAGGTATGAAAATGGCTTTTGCAATGTGTACATACACACTGATAGCAAAAAAGTGATGCCAACACAGTTCAGATTGACCTAATCTCTCGGTGACATTCAATGTGTGTCGATATTCATATACAGCACAAAAAAGACCGCACAAAAACAGGTTTCACTGTATGTTATATCACTTTTATGTTGTTTGAATGAATTCAAAAGTAGGCCTCAAGGTTTACTTTTAATAATGTATAAAAATGTTATTGTACGTCTAACTAACCAATAACAAAATATATAATCAATCAACATCGAAAATATGTTCATCATTTAACAGTTTCATTTAGAACGAAATATGATAACAATAAAGATAAAATAAATGTTCACTAGCTCAATGTATGTTCGTTTAAATTCGACATTAAAAAAAAAAAATTTAAATAGCAAGCTACTACTACCGGGGAGGGCACGTCTACGAACGCTCTGAGCGCCGCTGCTAGCACAGGCGCGAGCGCTGTCGGACAAAAGCAGTTTAGTGCGCGCGAGACGTTGGTATTCATTCGTCTGGTACGCTGGGGGCTACAGTCACTAGACATCTACACGTTGGCTGCGCCGCGTGCGCCTGCTATGCCCCCAGCACAGCCCCATGTACGTTCCAAAGAGGAAAAGGAGGTGCTTGAGCACTTCAGTGGAGTTGTAAGTATACTTTCGTTTAATTGACTATTACTGTACTTCCTCGACCTCATACATTATATTCAAAATCATCACCATATATAAAATTGATTGAGCTTTAACTTTTTATGTGCATTGAAGTAACAATTGCTCCAAATTTAATATATGTGCCGATAACGTTAAAGATGGTAAAGCGTGTTTTCTAAGTTTACTCTACTTCTCAAATGTATGATTATCGAAACAAAGAAATATTGTTATGGTGATTAGTAATAGAAATGCTGTTAGTTAGCTAGAAGAGTTCGTAAACATTTTACCATGATCCAAATAGCATTAGTTACATATATGTAATTGTGTCCCCAGAAATCAATCTGCGAGATTCGTTTTACAAGACATGTTAACAATTGTGCAACAAAGTTAAGGAAAAAATATGGTGTATTTTACTCTTTGTTTTACAGTTTTCCATGATGAATCCTCAAACATTTCAAGAGATATTTACCGCTACGATTTCACATATGGTTGAAAGAATCAATAAGAACATGACATTACAAATTATTGCAAACACTTTCCTTTCCAATCCTGCAACATCGCCCATTTTTGCTACTGTCTTGGTTGAATACCTATTGAAAAGGATGGAAGAAATGGGTACGAATATAGAGCGTTCAAATTTGTACCTGAGACTGTTCAAGCTTGTGTTCGGTTCGGTCAGTTTATTTCCTACCGAAAATGAACAAATGTTAAGACCGCATTTACATAGCATCGTAAACAAGGCAATGGATTATGCAATGACAGCAAAGGAGCCGTACAACTATTTCTTGTTATTGCGAGCACTTTTCCGATCTATTGGAGGTGGGAGCCACGATTTATTGTACCAAGAGTTTTTACCCTTATTGCCGAATCTGTTAGAGGGACTTAATAGACTTCAAAGTGGCCTTCACAAGCAGCACATGAAGGATCTGTTTGTGGAGTTGTGTTTGACTGTACCTGTCAGATTAAGCAGTCTGTTGCCTTATTTGCCAATGCTCATGGATCCATTGGTGTCGGCGCTGAACGGTTCTCACACATTAATATCACAGGGCTTACGCACTCTTGAGCTTTGCGTCGATAATTTACAACCAGACTTCTTATATGAACATATACAACCAGTAAGAGCAGACCTTATGCAGGCACTTTGGAGAACATTACAAAACAATGAAGTTGCTAGAATAGCATTTAGAGTTCTAGGAAAATTTGGTGGTGGTAACAGAAAAATGATGATTGAACCGCAGAGGCTGGAATACAGGGAGACCGATGCTCCACCTCCTGCTGTGCTAACTTATTTCCTGGACCAACAAAAACCAATCGATTTTGAAGTCGATAAAGTAATAGAAACTGCTTTAACTGCTCTTAAATCGAGTACCACGGATCCGTTCTACCGTCGACAATGTTGGGAAGTGCTTCGTTGCTACTTAGCTGCATCTTTGAATTTAGAAGATGACAGAGCTACACTTCAGAAGTTGTTTAATCATCCCAGTTTTGTCGAAGGCAAAATACCGGTGCAAAATGGCCCTTATTATAAGTGTAGTAATACTGTGATGAGGAGCACACACCAAACAGCTTTAACGGGCATGTTCGTTGCTGCAGCAATCAAGGAATTACGGCAGCACGTATTGCCCACTATGGTGTCGCTTGTGCGTCATTACACCCTAGTAGCGATTGCACAGGAAGCCGGTCCTTTTGCTGCCTCTGGAAGTCCTAAAGAAGGTCTGGATGCATTAGTTTTGGTGGATGCTATTGCTGTTGTTATGGGGCATGAAGAAAAAGAACTTTGCAAGCCTGGTCACTTGGCATTGGTTCTTATGATAGAGACAGCTGCTAATATATTAGGTAGTAAAGAACGTGCATGTCGTTTGCCTTTAATGGAATATTTAGCCGAAAGAATGTCGGCTTTGTGCTACGAACGAGCCTGGTATGCTAAGCTGGGCGGGTGTATTGCTGTAAAGTTCATGTTTGAAAAGATGGCTCCTGAATGGGTCTACAAGCATGTTTATACATTTTTGAAAGCTGTATTATTTGTTATGATGGACTTAACAGGGGAAGTGTCCTCGGGTGCCATTGATATGGCTACCATAAATTTAGAAAGTCTCGTGAGGGTTTGCGTAACAGGGCCAAGTGGGCAGGGGGAATCTGAAGCGGACGTGGCGGCCGCGAAAGCGCGTGCTCTTCAAGATGTACTGCAGGAATTGGTTCTACAAATCACAAGTCCACATTTACTAGTTCGCCAACAGGTACAAGTACATTATATTAGTAATTGCTATATTTTGTTTTCTTAATATTACTTTCATTTACATTAGATTTATTACATTTGTAATTTTTTTCTTTTAGGCAATGAAATCTTTAGAACTCATAGCGGAATTACAAAATAAAACAGTGACTGAAGTTATGGATCCTCATAGGGAGGCCATAGTCGATGTCATTCCCCCGAAAAAACATTTGCTTCGTCATCAGCCCGCTAACGCACAAATGGGTCTCATGGATGGGACCACTTTCTGCACCACTTTGAAACCGCGGCTTTTTACATTAGGTGAGCTATTTGTATAATGACACTATCAATAAAAACATTGAAATACTTAATTTTCATCAATTCAACTCTGAATTGGTCGAATAGATTTATACTACTAATCTATGAAATTAAATAACTTTCAAATTTCTTTTGTTGCTCTAGTATGTAATAAAGTTAATTAGGCTTGATAATTCCGTTTACATTTTTTCTTTCCGTTATATTTTTCGTAAGTTTTAATTTTTTAGATCTAAATATAAACGAACACAAAGTGTTCTTTCGCGAACTTCTCTCTTTGTGTGAAGCGGAAGATGCGATGTTGGGTAAACTGCCGTGCTATAAAGGTGTTAACCTGGTCCCTTTAAGAGCTTCTGCTTTGCGGGCTATTGCCGCCTGTCATTATATTCAAGAAAAGAATTGTCGCGAGAAGATATTCCAAGTTCTATATAAATCATTAGAGAAGAACGATCAAGAATTGCAGCAAGTAATCATTACATTAAACTATAATTTTTACGTAGAGTTGCATTTATTTATAACATTCTTATTCCAAAGACTATAGAAAGTAATTTGTGTTAAGCTCTAATTATTTATAATTTTCATGATGTCTCATTTATTTTAACAACAAAAATTACCATTCATTTGATTTTGACTTTCATCTTGATTTAAAAATATTTATTAATGTAAAACTTTATGAGTAATTTATTGTCTCAAGTAGTTTATTTTACCATAAAGAAAAAATAATTTACAACGCCGAAATGATACCTTTTTATTTTTATTTCGACAGGCTGGATTTGAATGCATGCAAAAATTCTTATCGGGTTTCCAAATTGATATGGAAATGGTACATCCTGTAATGAGACCACTACTATTAACATTGGGTGACCACCGAAACCTTAGTGTGAATGGAGCGAAGAGACTTTCTTATCTTACACAATTGTTCCCGTCTACCTTTAGTGAGAAGCTATGTGAGCAATTGCTACAATTGCTCAAAAAACTATTGGATTATTCTATACAGACAAATAGAGGTATGATCAATTAATTCGTAATATATATGAAAAGATCTTACAATGTTATTTTTACTGGAAAGTGTCGTTAATTATAGGTGGTAACTTCCTACAAAGTGTTTCAAAGAACATGGAAAATGAACAAAAAATAATAATCCTTATTGGTATTTTTCATCAAATCCCCGCCGCTTCACCGCGTTTTATTGACGTTTTGTGTCGTCTGATATTACATACGGAAAAATCGTTGTTGGTGGAAGCGGGTTCTCCGTTCAGAGAACCTTTAGTGAAATTTCTGTTACGGTAAATTGAGTTTTTTTTTGGTTATTAAATTTTACTTGCTATTAACTATTTTTAAACTTTCATGTTATGTATATAGATATCCAAAAGAAACTCTCGACCACATTATGAGCGACAACAACATCAAGGATCAACAGTGGAGTAGATTCATAATTTTTCTCATTAAACACACTGAAGCTGGACCCGCTTTCCGCGAAGCGTTACAATCCTCTAAAAAACCACGTCTCATGCAACTGCTAGCTGCAAATAGCGGGGGCGCGGCGCCCACCGTACCGCAAGCTGACAGGGCCGAGATGCAGTTCCAGGCGATTAGAATCATATCACTGTTAATTAAATATGATGATCAGTGGCTGTCCACTCAGCACGATCTAATTGAACTAATTAAACGTATCTGGTGTAGTGACCAGTATCATGTAAGTATCACAGGATGTTATTAATACAAAGTAAAATTACTTCCCCATAAAATGTTTTTGCAGTGTACAAAATGCAAAATACTGAATAAAATATTCTTTTCAGGAAATTCACAAGAAAGTAGAAAATGTTGATTGTACACACTGGAAAGAACCTAAGTTGATTGTGAAAATTTTGTTGCATTATTTTTGTCATCATCCATCAAATATAGATCTCTTGTTCCAATTGCTGCGGGCGCTGTGTGACCGGTTCATTCCAGACTTCCAAGTTCGTATTACCATTGTTAATTTAAAATGTCCTTGTTTCTTTTCAATCGCTAAGTTTTGAACAACATTAATAAGATTCTTATAAATCATATAAAATGGGGAAAATGCTATTCAACATTAACTTCAGCAGAACCCATATAAAATTATACAAATTGGTTTTCTATCTCGTCTAAGAATTGATTATTGGTTTTTAACTGTGATTTTTGTTTTTACAGTTTCTACGTGATTTCCTAGAAAATACCGTGGCGCAAAATTACACCGTGGAATGGAAGCGCTCGGCATTCTTTCGCTTTGTGGAGCATTTCTCTAGTGACGCCATGTCGCAGGAGCTGAAAGCAAAAGTGCTGCAGATGATATTAATTCCTTGCTTCGCAGTAAGCTTTGAAAAAGGTCAAAAGATAGTGGGCGGGCCACCGGCACCGTACCAGGATAATCCGGACAACGTGGTATCAGTATTTATCAATAACGTAAGTATTATGATACTACAAATCACGAAAGATGTCTTGCCAGAGACAGTCTGAATAGGTACCTCAGAGTAATAGTGTACAAATATTGCTGCACTCGAATTTGCAGCATGGTGTAGATCAGCCATATACTCGATGTCACTGGTGGACAAAAATCATTAAAACCGTCGACTAGGGTGGCGGCAATGTGCGCGTCTTCCGATTGAGATTTTGTAGGGATAAGTAGTAGTAGATTTTGTTGTTTCAAAATTTGATTCTGGCCGTCGAAAAATGTTAAGTATGTTTAACCATACCTGGTGTACATTATTGTGCAATTACCGAGAAAACGAGACATCTAATGACCAACGGCGATGAACACAATATTATGCTCTATAATTATCTTTCGTTATTGTTGTGTGCCCTAGGCTGGATATTGCACTTATCACCAAAACTTCAGAACTGAAAGTAACATTTTATCAGGTGATCGATCCGGAGAACCCGTTCGCATGTTCGGACGCCGTGCGCATTTCGCTGCTTCAATTTGCGTGCCTGCTGCTGGAGCAGGCATCTCCCCATATCCATGACGCCAACAATAAGAAGCAGGGCAACAAGCTCCGACGCCTTATGACCTTCGCCTGGCCTTGCTTACTAGGGAAGAACTATGTCGATCCTGCAACAAGGTGATTTTACATGGTCATCAGTTCTACATTCTTAAGACTACAAGATCTGATACTGAAGATTAAGTTTTTCTGTATCGTTTTTATATAGTTATAAATCTGCAACTTACAGGTATCATGGTCACTTATTGCTGAGTCATATCATCGCGAAATTCGCAATCCATAAGCGGATTGTCTTGCAAGGTGAGTGTTATTAATAAATAATTTTGATAAACCGTTAAACTCGCAAAAATATTTAGTACAGATAAAAAATAATGTATTTCTTAACTTTGAAACTAAAATACATAATATTAAGTACAATCCGTTTACTTCACTAGATGCAAATGATCGATAAATCAACATTTTAAAAAGAGTATATAGTAGTATCTGCTTCCACGCGGTAGTTGTGTACGAAAGCAGATAATATGGCTAATTTATTTGAAATATTAAAGAGGATAAAGGCTGGTGACTGTTTCACACTAATTTAAATTCCATTTATTTGTAGTTTTCCACAGTCTACTCAAGGCTCACGCCGTGGAAGCTCGCGCGGTTGTACGGCAGGCGTTAGAAATACTGACACCGGCCATGCCGCAGCGAATGGAAGACGGTAACACAATGCTGACTCATTGGACTAAGAAGATTATCGTAGAAGACGGTCACTCAATGCAACAGCTTTTTCATATACTTCAACTCGTTGTCCGACATTATAAGGTAAGATAGTCGTACAATGTGGTAAGATAACCAAAGACAAACGATTTTTCTATAGCTCGGAATGAACTTATTTTATCAGATTGAATTCTTTAGTTTTTGAACTAAAGGGTATCTCAGTATCATCATTATCAGCCTGTGTCAGTCCACTGCTGGACTTAGGCCTTCCCCAACGCCTTCCACCATATGCGGTCCTCTGCTTCCCTCATCCAGCCGCTTCCCGCCGTCCTGACTAAATCGTCAGT
>DWQX01004790.1:0-14272 GCA_018245475.1 Pharmacophagus antenor
AAGTTACATAGTAAATCATTTGTATTCTGTTAGCCAATTTCAATTATAACTGTATTAGATATTGTATACCATAAGAATACGGACGAGAATAATTTGAATGGTGCGCTAGAAGGAGCAACAGCCTAATTTATTTATTTTTTTCTGAACTAATCGATTTGTGTGCAATTTGTGATTAGTGATATAACTTCACAAATTTCATGATATCGGCAAAAACTTTTATTGTACATGTTGTCAATAAAACAACAGACAATTTTGCGGTATATCTTATTGACATAGACCTGTTAAGACTTTTCTTTCCAATTTTATTAGTGCATATATTCATTAACACACATACGAATATACACATATTGTTAAACGGTAATCCGACTTTTGTCAAGTAATAGTGCGCCATCAAATTCGTAAGTAAAGCCGACAAACAGTCACAGATTGCTGTGGTCAACCCCACTTCGGGTGCGACTCCTTAAGTGGGGCGACGTCGCCTGATCAAGGACTCTGATACTTATCTACGTTCTAGATCGTTATCTGACAGTTTTACGCGTCGTGTCGCGATTCCTTTCGCGATGCACCCGGCGCATAAACTAAAAGCATTTTGTTCTTGTCATTTCTGAAGTAAAAACTAATTAACATGGCCTAACGAAGTTTATGAACGCGTAACTTTTATCTGTTTGCAAATTTAAGATGATGTTATTACTTATTGAAGTTATTTCTATTTGTGCATGAAATATATTCACTAAGATATACAAGTTACAAATGTTCAAGTTATCTATAATATGACACTTTTAATTCAGCATTTATATACACAGAAAATAAATCTGAAATATTTAATATTTTTTCCAAAACCATATGGAGATTTGAGCTGTTAATAATCTATTGATATAGATTTTTAATTTTTATTTTTAATTCTTGACTACATTGAAATTTTTATTGCAAAAATTTGATGTTTACACATATCGTCTCTGTTACGTTTTTATATCTAAAATAAGTTATAACGAAAAATTACTAGTCTTATTGCCAGTTAAATAAAAGCATCTGATATTCGTCTATATTGTTTTCGAAGTACAACATTATTTTGTACCATATTTCTTAAGGATAAGTTCTAACGTATAGGGTAGCATCCTGATGTAGATCGCAGAAATTTAAATTTTATGAATAAAGGCTTAAAATATAAAAATCTTTCAAAACTATTAATTTATTTTTGTTTAAGAGCTATAAGACTATAATTAAAAAACATGAATTAATGCAAAATGAAGGTTAAATTTGAAATACATGAGCACGTTAAACGTTAGTGAAATAAAACGGCTCGAAGTTTCAATTAAGCTCACCAGATAAAGTGTCTATATTTAGCTAGCCTGATAGTTTGCTGTCGAGTTGAAACGAGCACAAATCACAGGTAAAATCTACCAGTTAAAAGCTTTAGATGATAAAGTAACCAACGCAGTGGGTTCAGAAAGTGGTGATAGCACTAATGAAGCCATGTTGCCGTCACAGAGCTGGCATGGAGTGACGATTGCGAGACCATTATAGATGCTCAAGGCCAGTTGAGGTATGACACCGACTAATTAAACTAACCGAATTGAACATTGCTCCTCTCTTTCCGATGGTTATTGCTTAAGCGATTTGCAACTCTATATCTAGAAAAAAAGTTGGATTTCATCCAATATATTTTTAAAAAGGTAACGAAGAAGTCACAAAAATAAAAGTTTCTCTTACCTTAATTATTAAAGAATAAAATTCAGTGTGAGTAAGAGCAATAAATTTATTAATAGATAAATTACATGAAAAAAAAATAACGATATCTAATGTTAAACTACAGTGAATTTTTAATAGTGTTAAAAGTAAAACAATTTAATTCCTAGCTTGACAATTACTGTTTTCATCAGTCGATATCTACTTATGCAGATATACCATATTCATAAGGAATGTAAAGAATAATTTGGTTAAGTATTCGCTGGAGACATATTAAAAGCAAAAATTAAATTCCATTGTAAAAAAGTAGAATGATAATTGTTTTCATAAGCATAGTGCTCAGTGGATATTTATTAATTTAATTTAAGTAATTTATTCATTATTTGTGCAAATATTAACAAGCACTCTTAATGTAACCCGTTACCTTGTTAAGCGATTGTAATTTTAGCCAGCAGTAATTAATCGAAGTCTTGCTCGCGTTTAAAGCACACCGCACGGTTCATTCTTAATTACACCCATGTTCGAGGAAGTTACAGCGTCACTAAACTCGTTATAGTGTAACCAAGGAAACGGTTTACTGATGATAAAAAACTGAACGCAAAAGAACTGTAGTAAATATGACCATTTTTTTAACGTAACAGAGTTTTTTCATATGTTCCTGTAGACCACCAAAATCTATACATATAAAATTCAAAATCCTAAATCATTCACTGACAGGTATATAAATCACAGCCTAAATCGCTGGTCAGAAAGCCTTGAAATTTAGAAGAGGTATTCAATGTGATGTGTAAATATAAATATATATAAATAGAAATTAACTTTTTATTCTCTGAATTCATGGACCCGAAAATTGGTACACATTAGTATGTGAATATTAAATAAAAAAAAAATAATCATGCTCAGGAAAGCAGGCGGGTGACGGCTAGTATTAAATATTTTTTACAAGGTACTTTCAACGTTGCGATATAAAGTATGTGGTGGAAAAAGAGGCAAATTTTAAGTAAATCTTGATATTGTCGAGTAATATAATCACCAACACTGTCGTATTAAAATTCCGATACGCTCTTAGTTCCATTTTATTGTTATTACCTTGTTAATAAGTATTCATCCTCGAGTAAAGTAAACGTCACCTTTATGTCTTTATTTACGAAGAAAAAAAATCAACAACGAAGTCAAATATCATTAAATCCCACAAATAATGTGAAACCGTTGCGTGCGGTATTTATAGCGCCTAACACGTTCTACCCAAGTATTTCTCCGCATGTAACACGCAAAAATCAACATAAAAATGTATCTCAAGCTTAAGGCGAAGCTACTCTACATTTATTTACAATATAAGTCGGAATAACATAGATGTCTCAATATTGTTTTTTTATTTTATGTAAAAAACCTATAGCTTGTTGTTTTCAGTACAAGCATATCTCATTAAACAATAAACATACTTTCTTGTTGAAATATGCGTAATACTGGTCAGTTGCTACCATTTAAAACTTATTGGATTAGATTAGAGTACAATGATTGTTTGTCATCAAGAACTAATTGAACTGATTCTTCCATGACATGTATTGTTATATATCGCTTTCTCTAATAAAAAACATTTGTAAATTGTGTTAAATTTGCAAAAACAAATTACCGTTTTTGTCAATTTATTACCTAATTTTTTTTCTTTCCATTTAATATCCGGTCTGAAAACTGAAGTAATTATGATAAAACAGTTTTTACTTAGAAATAATTAATATAAACAATCACGCTTCTAAAATCAAATTGCATATTTTTTTAATAACTAAAGCAGATTTTATCGTTCATTATTTATGAAGAGCTATTTAAATGGAATATGTCTATAACCGTTAAATTACGTTGGATGGTCAATACTCTTGCCCTTAAGAAATGATTGAATGATCCGTAATGAACTGGCTGCAGCCCTTAGTTAAATGTAATACGGAGTATTAAGCCCTGTTCAGACTCCGCGGAGTGAACAACACCGTAACCTTTTGAATGTAGATTCACTCTAGATAATTGGATCACTTGTTACAGCAGGTGTACGGCAATTGGCAACTAGGTTATTAAAACAACCTTAAGTGCCCTATGTTAAGATATAAAAATGTACGTCGAATTTCAATTAGCCATATGTTCTACATTATAAATTTTAATATGCTTATAAATATAATATGCAAATTTTAATAATATATTTAAAGAGTAGATTACATTCAGTCCGTTTATTATTACATTATTTTATATCATTGGGAGAAGCAAATCCTTCATTCATCACCTTTTCCGATATATGGTCAAATGGGGAAAAGTGTTTTCTGTGTAGTTTGTAAAGCCATTTACGTCGACAGACGTGTGGGTGAAATCGTTTTTGCTACGATATGTCATCATTGTAATTAAGGAAAATTCAGTTCAAGTTTCAGAAATCTTGAGGTTGTAAATCTTGAGACGCGATTATATAAAAAATGTTTGAGTAGATAACGACGTTTAACCTTTAATTTTCGAAATTACTATCACGTAGAATATAAATGTATTCAGCAGAAACCAGTTACATAAATAAAATTTTGAAATGTTAAGGTATTTTAAAAATTATTGAGTTAAAATATTATACTAAGATCTACATATATATATATAAGGTATGTAGAATCAATAGGTGTATTTCCCTCTATTGAATCGTGAATCATGCACATCGTGATGCTTTTACTTTTATAAATATGGGATATAAAGAATTGATATGTGCAAATTTGCTTTTCCTCAGTGTAGCGTTTAAAACTTAACGAGTTTGATGAAATCATCTTTTTATAAAAGAATAGTGTTGACTTGTGTTTAGGCAATAAACCGGCGCAGTTTGTTAGCATAAATTTCGTCGAACAGGAATCGTACGGCGGACTGCGGGCGCGGCTTGTCTCTAGACAACAATCTCGCTCCCATTGTGTTCTTTAGACCAAATTGATAACGTTCTACTCAGCTGAGAAAGAGAATTTTAATGAAACCGAAATTTGGCCACATTTGTTTATCGACTGCCGCGTGAAAAAGTTTATAATCGTAAATTGGTCAGTATATATGAAGACATATGTTTTGCGTACATGAGATATTTTTATGTAATAATTATATGTTATGTTTATTAAATATTAATTAATTTTTTTTTTTACATTTGACAACGAAAAAACTCTAATATTTATACAGATAACACTAAAATGACAGAGAATGCCTATTAAAACCAAAATCGCCTCATGTATCAAATATTGTGCAAGTTTTTAAATAATGTAAATAAATAAGAAATATTTCATAGATAACTTGTAATAGTATAAGGTTTTTGTTATTACTAAAGCCGTTACTATGACGTCTTCAGTAAGAAGGAATCTTTTTTATATACACTCGATAATTCAATAAAATGACTAAGGTAAGTTGAACAAAAATCTTTATTTAATCTCAATGTCAAAATATTATGTATGTGTAGAATATAACTAATAGCAATGCATTATGTCATTAGATAAATAAATGGTTTTAAATTACATATAATTACGTTTTCATAAAGGTTAAAAGTTTGGAAATAGGTTTTATATGAAATGTTATCTTTATCGATAACTCATTAATAATGAACAGACTATGATGTAAAAGAATAAATACATTTCGCAAACTTTAATAATGAAACAGTACAAACCTTATAGTAAAGAACCACATTTTCAAGGAATCCGGAGTTTTAATAACATAATTGTGGACGTTGGTAAGGAAGTATTAAACGTTTTATTTTAGCTTTGTTTTCTAAAATTATTTTTAACAAGTTCATAGTTGGATTACAAAATTTATAAAACATTCCCTGTTATAAAACAAATGTAGTGCACATTTAATAAAATTAAAATGTAACCAACAACGAATCATTCAAGATGACCAACAATCGTACAAGCGGCCGGCACTTGATAAAATCCTGTTATAATGTATCTACGTAGACAGAATAAAGACGGATAAATTGCTTGGGCCGTCAGCTAAGCTAAACTGAACACGGGTACGAGCAACAATAGTCGCGCCCGGCATGGAAAAAGTCGTGACCGAATGGCGGCCGGGTCGGCAGGATGCTGCGGGCGTAAATAATGCCGACGTCCGATCTTAATTATCGCTTCATCGTTAGAGATGACCGACGGACACACCGAAATCGGCGAGCTGGTTGCGACATCGCCTCTCCTCGGGCCTTTAGCCGCCATTATCGGAACGGTTAAATCTCCCACCGATAAATCGCTAGAACCACCTGCGCGTTCCAAAGACGTTTTGGCACTGCGCTCTGTAATTCTTTTGTGGTCCGATCTATTGTTTTCACGGTGATGACTAGATGTTTTAGCTTTAATGGTTAGATGAATCTAGCAAATGGATATATTTCAAGTTAATATTAGATATTACATCTTGATGATTTATGTTGTTTTGTTGCATTGAAACATATAACGATTCGGAATATTTCATTATTTGTTTCATTTTGATTCACACATTTATTTACTCATAGATTATAGAATATCGATAATAGAGACGTGTATATGTACATTAAAATTTTATTAATCACGTCCGGTTTTTTGATATTGACTGCAATATTAGTTTAACTCAACAGTTTTTACATGCAATATTTAAAATAAAAATGATGTGCCCTCATTTAGCTTTAGTTCGTTAATCGTAAAAGTCTTTGTGCTCGCCGCAACAAATGTGCAGATCTCGATCCCGGAGCGACGTTGAAAAATTTTAAACTCGTGATTTCGGTTCGTGTACATCATTTATTTACCGCGAGACAGTTAATATTGTTTACAGAGATTTCGTTTGCAACTCGCGATTCTAAATTAAAAGCTGCAACGTCTCTATTTCAAGAGTTCCAATTAGTCTAGCACATATAATTACATTTATTATTACAATGATTTGATAATTTTACTAAAATAATTTTTCCGCTACATAACGCCGCTCAGTATTTTAAGATTTTATGGTATTCGCAATAATTTAGAAGTACACTATCGATCAGTTTGTAATAAGAAGATAGCGCCCTCGAGCCTTAAATTTAGGAAAAATGTTGGCGAGTTGGAGAGAGAGAGAGCAAAGAACAGAGCTGTAGGGCATCTACAGCTCTGTTCTTTGCACGTTATGATATCAGTATAAACATCATATAGCACGAAATGGTGATTTTTAAAGACTGTACTTAAAAAATGCGTACCTTGCCAGTCCTTAGTTCTATAATTTGGTTTAATTCAGCGACCAATTTAATTTGAAATTTCTTCATTTATGTGAATAAAATCGAATACGGTACTAAGACTTTTGCAGTGATTTAAATAATTTCGTTTAGGTTTATAAGTTTTAATGAACATAACTGTGCCCATATATTAAAAATATTCGTTTAAGTAATGTTTTGTCCGCGTACAATACAGGCCTACCATATTGTTAGGGTTTCGGTGAACACAGGGTCAACTATATCGAGCGATGCGCCCGAGGCGATGCAAATTGCGTCGCATCTTATCGCTGCACTTTATCCGGGGTACTTTTGTGCTCATTTTACATATATTTGCGGGGATGTAGTTGATAGCCGGTGTGGGCGGACTCCCCGATCGCATGCTAATGTACAGAGCCGCTCACGTAGACGTGTACTTGGGTATTTTGCACGAAATTACAGTACTCCCAAAGGATTGTTTTGCAGTTAATAACCATAATGTTACATAATGAAACACGAACTTTATAAAAAAAATGTACATAATAAAACATAATTACGTAATCATCTTCGCTTTAATTTTTTTTTATTTAAAAACACAATGAAATACTGACAAGTGTATTTTTATATTTTTCTCGTTATCAACTATTCTGAAAATATTTCCAAAATAATTTATAACGTTTTTCACGTTATAAATTAAATCACGTTAAAAATGGCACAAGGCATGTGATTATTTTTTCTTTAATTAAATTTTTAAATTAATTTTTAGTAGGTAAGAAATTTACGTTAATATGTACTACCATAAACATTTATAATATTTTGCATTTCCGAATTTTATTTCTTTTAAAAAAACAATACAGAATTTTTCGAAATTTAAATAATTATAGTATTTAAATTAAATCAATTATAAGAAATGTGTTTTTAAATCTGATACTAAATAGAATTTGAAAGTGTACATAATGTATTTTGACACCCTTATATAATTGCGAAGAGCCCTGCGGGATAAGCGGCTCTACGCGGCATGGCTTCGGTCACGAACCGCTCTAAACATAGAGTCTAGCCCTAAACGATGCCACCATATCCGTCGGCAGGCAACAACCACCCATGCCTCTTATATTTTGAACATGGTAACAAACAACACACTTATCCGTTCTCAATACTCGATTATTATTATCAAAAATTGTAGAATTCCTTGTTTTAATAATTTACCAAATGTATTAATTTTATTTAAAAATAATCCGTGTAGAGTGCGTAGTGCACCCCGAAATTTAGAATTTTGAATGTTTATTTGGTCATGCAAACAAATTTTCGATTTAATAGAAAAATTATTAGTTACCAATAACGACATTTAATATCCCATTAAGTTTATCTCTAACTATGGACAAGTTATTATTCTCTTTGCAGTTTTGTCTCTTCTGACATTGTTTACTTTTCCAAAGATACTGAATAGATAATTTGTTATTGGCCTATATTCGCCTGACTTTCGTTGTCTTATTATGCAACATTTCATTGACTTACGCGGGCGGTATACCTTATTATGCTGTTAATAACGTGACATTAATAAATTTTTGAGTTGATTTTCTAATATTAAAAAATGATTGATCACTTTATGGACTAAATAAAAGGATACTCCATTGTATTTTGAGGTGCAAGGTGAAATTACATAAAAATGAAATGAGGCAATAAAAGGAGTGACGTCAAAAACTTTTTGAGGTAAATGACTCGCATGATTGATGTTCGTAAATCTATATTGCACTGTGGCCAAAAAGACAAGAATCTGACAAACTTTCTCAGACAACACCAGCCCTTCGCATTAGGGCAATTTAAATTTTATTCCGAGGAAAAAATTATTTACGCGAACCTATATAGTATAAGCCAATAAGTATCTGACTAATTAATTTCTTATTGTCCATTTTTATGGTAGTAGTACGGCGTATTCTGTCACACGGTAGCATTGAATCATTCAGAGAGACTATGGGTAGTAAAACATCTCCCATACAGTTATTTGTATTACCATTTGCTTTCACTCATGGTAAGTTAGCTTTCGATATGGTAAGCGATAAGCATTGATCTCACCTGATTCACCGTGTTAAACATAAAGCAAATGCCCATATTATATATAAAGTTACTACTAGTCAGTTAACGTGAATTCTTATAATAACGGAAGGTACATAGACTATACACTGAAGCTCTTATAATGTATAAAATTGTTGTAGCGAGAATAAAATGTTAAGTACAAAATTTACTTTATTTTTAATTCTTAGTCATCATTCTTTGAGACAAGAGATGTTTTAACTGTTGACGCTAAAAATAATTGTAGAGCACTATACGTAATCAAAGAAAGTAAACGTTTTTATTAGTAATAATGTCATTTAATCGCTTGTTGCATTGTTGACATGTATTTAAACAGTCCACATTGACTGCCTCCGTGGCGCAATGGTTTAACCACTTGCCTTGTAGCGCGAAGGTACCGGGTTCGATTTCCGGGTCACAGGAGTAGTGGAGTCTGGATGGTGATAGGGTGTTTCAAAACCGGCCTGACTAGCTACTACCCTTTAATGTCAACTTGACTCTATAACAGCATTGCTCTGTCATACATGTGAGAGAAAGAAGAAATCTGGACGAATACGCTTCATTACCTACTTTACTTAACATCAGGTGAAATCGAAGCCAGGTTAGCCCACTTTTGAGACTAAGGGTCTTCTCTCATGAGAAGGTCAAGGCAATAATTTACAAAGTTGACCAAGTGTATGATGACGCTCAATTTCTATAATTGTTATCCTTATTATATGTCGCTTTTCTCATTATGTTTTTCATTGGTGAAAGCTCGCGTTTAGTGGGATCAAACCCACGTATCTGCCAGTCGGATAGTGCGGAATTTCAACATCCTAATTACTGAACTATAGCCGCTTATAAATATATCTCATCCAAATTCTACATATGTTTATAGTTGCGCTTTGATCGTAATTAATGTATCTTATGTTCTAATTAGCAGCAGGATAGGCATTATGCTTTGAAAAAAAAAACACAAAAACATTTAAATCTGTTTACTAATAAAGACTGGGTACATTTGTTAAAATGTCATAAATGTTTATTCCAAAATTATAAACAACAATTGCAGTACCACATACACACCCAGAGCTTTAATTAAGTTTTGTATTCAAATTTAATGTCCGTTGGTTTTATAATTACACGTAATATTCAACAAAGTTGAACTTAAAAACGTATAGTTTTTTCCTTTAACGAGTAAAGTCTCCCTCTTTACATTTTAATTAAATGCGTAAAAAGTACTATGCAATTTTTATATCTCGTGTATCTGCAGTCGCACACAGATACTTTCAAAGCTGACAGTGTTTTTAATATTAAACACAAGCCGTGTACTTAAACTGGTTATTGCTTCTCAAACTGTTTCATCTTTACATTTGGAGATGTCGAAAAATTGTTCATGACAATGCTTAAATAAATTAACGATATCTCTTTGATGTTTACAATAACAGCATTTGAGCGGTTCTTATTAATCTAGTAGCAGACAATAATCAATTATCAAAACATGATTAATCACTCGTCCAACTAAATTGACGTTCTGTCATTTCTCTTCCCTTAATCGATTACTTCAAATATGATCTCTAGGGGGTCCAACGATGCAAGACCAACTATGTGAAAGGATTTTATCTATAAATCTTTGCTTTTATAACATCAGCTGCGATGAATGTAAGTGGAATAATAAATAGCCAAGTTTTTCGGTTCAAATAAATAAATTATTAAACTATTTTTATTGTTTTTAAATTTAATGATTGTAAATATTTTAGTACGTATTGCCAGATTCAAATAGTGTACTCTTTTCCAGACATAAAATCACATGATAGTGAAAATTCGTCATCTACGCTTATATATTTTAGTAAGAAAAGGTCATCTTAGCGTACTGAGGATTGAGTTTAAGAAGTACTTGTTAAATGGTGAAGTTTGTAATGTATTGTTTTTTTCTGGAACAATTTAGTTTACATAAATAATATAGAAAATCGAAGGTAAATTTCATACGAAGATGTTCGTTCAAATAGAAAGATAGCCCAACTATTTCAACATAGCTTCTAATTAAATCAAAACTAAGTCAGTTAAGCATAGAACATGCATTTCAATTATTAATGCAAGATACCCACTGTTTTTTTTTTAATGCAGTCACATTGTGAATTGGAACTTCTAAGTAAAATATTGTGCGCATCACGGATGGTCACTCTATGTTACTGAGCCGGCATCCTTGTCTTTGTTCAAAGAAAAGATTGAGTCATCATAACAAATGCTCAGCATCTCCTCACCGAGGGCAGAGAATTCTTCACAATCGCTCCCTTCTTATCTGTGACGGACCCCACCGCAATCGATGCGTCCCGAATTCCTCGTGCTACGGAGTGCGGATGACGAAACGTTGCTGGTTTTAGTCTTTTACATCGCTGCCCCTTTGTTGATTCGTCAGGTTCTGTACGACCGACTTTTTGTTATCGTCCACCGCCTACGTTCGTGAAGCTTAACTCTGCCTTCATAAATCTTATCTAACGCATCTCATCTGTCAAGAATTAAACCGTATGCGTCCATATAAGGTGAATAAATTCCATCTATCCGTTTATTAGAATTTTGGGATATCGTATAAATTGTTACATTAAAACAATATAATAAACTGTTTACTAATAATTATACATAAAAAAACTTGATTTTTTTTAAATATTGCAGTATATATTTGATTGTTTTTTTAATCACCACAGGTTAAAGAAAGATTCTTAAGATGATGACTCATTTGTATTTATTACTAGTATTAATAAGACATGTATTTTTACATTGACATCAATTATAAACAGTGAAATTGTAAAAAATAACTGTTTAAATAAAATTTGGACTCACTTCAGTATTGTTTATATATTTTTTTTCACATTATTCATAAGTGTTTTAAGAAATTATTTGGTATACCTTAATTTTCCCTTCATAATTTAGACATGATTGCTCAAGTTTCCTAGAAGAAAATCGATCTATCGCAAAATTGAAACATTCAACTGGTTACTACAAACCCTGAATAAGCAGTAAAATCATTTTATTTGAAGAGCCCGTAGGCCCATTTTGTCAATCTGTCGGTCAACTCAGTTACACATTTGTCGAAGGGCGCGCTCTCGAGTTGCATTTTTTAGAATTATTAATTTTGTCCGTATTCGTCCTGCCCTGCGCTGGAGCGGCTGATTTTGTAGCCACGTCATAAATTAAACATTTAGCTTTTTTGATAACTCTTTGTTGTGGTTGGCGCTTACTAAACATTTAATTACAGAATTACTTCTCTAACTAAAAAATGTATTGGCCGATATACATCGCTAATCATTTAGACTTCCATAAACTAGTAGCTTTAGTTAAAACAAAGCTAATAAGTTATATATTTTGTCAATGTGTCGTGAGAATATAATTGCAGTGATGTCAAGTTTTTATGAAATCTATTATAATAAAATATTTTTTTTTACTTTTTGCGATATGTTGTTATATAAAAATAGATATCAACGAAAAGATAAGACATTAATACACTATCTTTTAAAAATTAAATGCTTCTGTGGATGTTTATACGCATTGTCCTCATAGTCTAAAAGCACGAGAGAGTATGTTTCAATAATTAGTGATCTGAGTAGCTTCTCCATATGGTAGGAGAGACCTGCCACAAGTAATAGTTTAGTATTCGTACATTTATCATATCCTAAAATAATATAATTATATTAAAATTGCAAGTTAATCATTAGAAGAATAAAAAGCCAGCTTTTAAGGATAACGGCAATTTTTGTAATTAACAGAAAAATTAGAGGTATAAATTGAATTCTAAAAATATTTTGACAAAATTATAGAAAACTGTTTTTGTCTTTTGGTGCTATCGCAGTTAAAAGAGTTCATGTTTATTTTTCCTTTACAGATCGAAGTGATGATTCTCGATAAGAATGACAGTCCGCCCGAATTCAAAAATATTCCACAAGCCTACTCCGCGTCTGAAGATCTTGCACCAGGCCAAAAAATTACAACAATCATCGCTGAAGATCCGGACACCATCGGCACTATCACATATAGCATACAATCAACTGATCCTACGCCTTTCACTCTAGACTCAAACACCGGCGTACTAACCCTAAAGGAGCCCCTCGATAGAGAAACGATCTCTGAATACCAAGTGGGAGTGAGGGCCAACGATGGTATGCAGTACACGGACATAACAATCGTTGTTCAGGTAGGAAAATACCGATTTTTATAGGTTCATCTTCATGCTTAAGTATTTATTTCACTTAGCAAGCCCATGATAACGAATAGTACAATTAATTCGAAATGCGTTTGCTTTATCTTCGTTCGTGAGTGGAGTTTTAAATATTTTGCAATATGCAGACTCGGTCGTTAAGATGGTGCCGCTGGCAGAATCAGTCGCTTGCTCTACCACCACTCCGGTGTTTATCATTAAAACTAGAATTCGTTTTTAAATAGATGCTTTTATTTTTTTATTAGTATTTGACACTGTTAAACGTATCCAAGGTTGTGTTGCTAAAAGTACAAATAAAACCTTATACATACCTAGTTCATAATAATAAATTAATGATAATTTTCACTTCAAATATCAGAACATTTACTATAGTTCGTTTAATTAATTACTGTATTCAAATGACTCTATTGAACTTGACATTGTTCTCGGGATTGTCAATCGGGATCGCCGCCTCAACCTCCGCCTTCCCTCTCTCTTTCTGCCTGTCTGTCAGCATGCTCTATCTCATGAACAGTGATAGGTAGAAAATTAAATTTTTCATAGATTTAGTCATAGACTGCCACTACAGCAACAAAAAAAATTATAGGCGTTAATGGTAGGGAACCCTTCAGTTTTGCGAGTCCGACGTGCACTTGGTCATTTATTATTAATTTTACTTTATACACAGCACAGATAAAAATTGCAGGTAACCGACACGAACGACAACCCGCCCGTATTTAAAGAGGGTGCTTACTCATTCGACATACCTGAAAATGCCGCAAGAGGTTCCGTCGTTGGAACCGTCGCTGCGTCCGATTTGGATTCAGGTGCAAACGCGCAATTAACGTACAGCGTGGTATCCGATTGGGCTAACGACGTGTTCTCACTGAATCCGCAGACTGGCGTTTTTACTTTGACCGCACGTCTTGACTATGAAGAGGTAACTTGATTTTTTAATGAACTTATTTTGTACAGTTTTATGTTGATTACAATTGTATGCGAAGGAAAATTTTAAAAATAGCGTATATGTACTTAAGATGTGTTATTTTTATCAGTTATGGGCTAACACTTGGCAATGATTTCACCTGATCTTAAGTGACTATAAAGCTATAGATGGTAAAACATGCTCGCCCAGTATACATCTGCCTCTCACATATATAATTGTCGGAACACAGTAATGCTAT
>DWQX01004791.1:0-14271 GCA_018245475.1 Pharmacophagus antenor
AGTCATTGTGTAAAAGATAAGAGAAATGGTATTTAGACATTCAAAATGATTAGTAGATTACACAGGTGTTCATATTGCTACGTTATCATAGGCAGATTTAAAATATTTTGCAAATTATAACCTGTGTACAAAGTGATCTCAAACTTTTGGCGGGCAGTGTATACTGTGTTCCGGTAAACATACATGTGAGGTCTCTACCTCGTAGTACCCCTAGTAATATTAATTATAATTCTACTTTCATACTGTGAAAAGTACTTTTTTTTATGTATGTACAACACAGACTGTAACACATTTTTCGTTAAAGTAAAAATGACGCCTTCACCAAATTCTATATAAAAATATTTTTTTCAAAGATGTAATTGAACTATCAGGATGACGAATGTTATAACAATGAACTCGAATTTAGCAAATCACATACATTGAATTCGAAACGACTACTAGATTATATTAAAAGATAATTATAATTTTCGGTGTATCAATAGATGTTCGTATTTACTTCGTTATTGAATGTTTATAAACCAATCGTGGGCGTCCAAGCAAAAAGGGTCTAGTAGTGGGGTATTGAATTAAGACTAGATTCAATATAGAACAGTCACTTGATAATAAAGATTAAAAAAAAAACATCTGAAAACTGACACTTTTTTATCAGACTTGAAATTGAAACCAAAAAGCTAGATTTGAGATAAAGCATTTTCATTGATTGACTAAAATAAAAAAAAAATCTTTTGATTCCATGTTTGTAATATTTAAAAACATAATTTATTAGTAAAATGTAAATAATTTAAAAATAATAATCAATTAAAATGGCAAACAGCATTTTTTATTCAATTTTACATAACTGCTTATGTAACGGAAACTAAATACTGAGAACTAAACCCTATTTCCTCGGACGCACATAAATATTAATATCGTATCCAATTTTCAAAGGTCAAATATCCAATTTTATTGAGAATAATAAAAACTATTCCCAACTATACGTACGCTACATACAAGAATAGTTGATATTAACAAGCATCGCTTGCGGCATCGATTTGTAATTATAATCAGATACACTTGTAACAGATTTTTGTCACCTTCGTACTGTAGTGGATCACGTACTTGTTATACCATTAATGTAGATCGCGCTAATAATTACAGCCGTGTAATGTAGACGTACGAATTCACGAAACCGGTGCCGCAATATTGAATCGCTCACGTGTTATGACATAAACTTTTTGCCAGATTCATGTCTGCGTAAAGGAAGTGTATCATTGTATAATTATCATTAAGTGACAGCTGCCTGCGATAGTTTTATTACGGATGAGCTTTAATCACTCGCACATTTGTAGCGTAAATTTAATGTATGAATTAATCATGTAGTGTTGTAATATACGAAAATTGGGGCGTCGTGTTCATTTGGCTTATTACTGATTATTTACGAAGAACTTAGTTTTTATTAAACAAATAGTTGACAATTTTAACTGATGGTAACCGGGTAGGTCCTCAATTTCCTAATATTTTTTTTTGTTTCAAATAGTATATACTAAAGTTTATCCCACAAAAAATTAAAAGGATTTTTTGTTGAAACCTAACTTTTAAAAAGATATTTATATCTTTTTATATTTATTTTCTACGAGTTCAGATTGGTCCAATAAAAAAATTTTAACCTTTAGAGTGAGAAATTAAGTAAGATCGATTTTATAACTGTTATCAATCTGTTGAATGTTTGTGTCTTTCAGTTACTTGCGATTGTTTGTGATAAACTGTTATTATCCATGAGAACTTCTTATATGTTTAGGCCATTGCCTTTACCTTTGGGGTTTAACATTTTAAACCCCATGATAAGTGATAGAAAAATATGTAAATGGTGATGATTATCATTCATTAATATACTTGCGTAACAAGACTTACAGCCAAACATTAACACGTTAAGTTGTACGGAGTAAGTAAATTGCATTACATTAATGTAGTGATAACTAGAACATCATAGACTGTCTGTGATTCAGAGCATGTCCACTACGATAGCTTTACCCTATTGGGAGTAAGCATTACGTAGACTATATTTTCGATATATTTTTTTTAATTATAAAACTTTTAATGTGAATATAAATGTAACCCTCCAACTGCGAGCGATGTAGAAATCGCGTTATGCGTCTCGTAAAATTTCGCGGACCAAGTTATTACCACGTTGCATCTATGTTTTAAGCGTTTGTCTATAGGAATACGGTAATTCCTCGTCTAATATGTTTAACATGGGGCGTAAAATATGTGGGAGAAATATAAATCAATCTCATAATATACCGAATAGTTGTTGGCTGTTACTAACGCTCGTTAAAATATGCCCGCGGTTAGAGAGCTCGTGTGAGCAAAAACGCTGTGAAATTTAATGAACAGAATGTCACGGCAAGAGACAAACGATTCATCTGTCCGTACCGAAGTTGATCTTAGGAAATTTGTGAACCAAAATGTTCATTATATCTACAAAGTTTGTTAATAGGAATTCATCAATCATTAAATACTTCACCCGATGAAACTTATCTAACCGTGCTGTGATTACATTCGAAAAATCTTATCATATTAATTTTAATACATACATTGGTTTGCAATAGTAACATTGTACGATATCGTATTCTTAACGTTAAAATTATTGCAAAGTAGGTCATGTAGACCTCTTCGAAGATTTCTTCTTTCTTTCTTAAAGTCAACATATTCAAGAAAATGTTGCGGTTTCCTACGAACGTAATATTATTATTTTTAACGTTTATTTACAATTTTTAAAGTTTTTTTTACAATACCTATAGATACATGAATAGTTTGTAACTATAAACTTATGGTAAAGCTAGTTTTAAGTAATGTATCTTCAATAGTAGAAGAAAATCTAATTTTATCTTATGATATTTTTATATTTCCAATAGTTTTTACTCATTTAATAAAATTAAAATTTACAACTTAAAATGCCTTATTAAATAATATATTAAAAGGAATAAATAAATTAATTAAGAATAATGTACGTTACATTCTTAATACAAAATTATTCGAGGTTTATAATTATAATTAAAAATAAACGAGGTCAGTAATATTATTTAAAGTCTGTATGTTATTACATCATGGTATGATGTTATATCTACAAGTAAAAATAATGTGGACCAATAACAATTTAATGCAAAAAAATCAGATATTTCGAATAATTCAGTAGTTAAGGAACAACACAATAATTTAAAAAAATCAATTTCGTGATGAAGTAATTTTTTATTATAAATTGACTTAACGGTTCCGGTTTTTATTTCGCCTGTAATCATTACATTAAACGAAAAATTGTTAAGGAAAAGTAACACAAAAAATTACAAACTTATTCATTCAAATATAACAAATATTAAAATAATTTTTGTACTTGTGGTTATTATTAGAAATAAATTTAAACTCTTGGGCATGGCTTACCTAAGTACTTACACTACTTATGTTTACAGCAGCATTCGTCAAAAGCAAAAATTCATACCTCACGCCGTATAGAACGTATCAAACGCCGAATAGGAAAACATGAAAAACCTATTGTTATGTTCCTAACCTAGTGTTAGGCAAGAGTGATTGTATTCAGTCTCTGCTACTTCTTTTGTGGTCAGCTATCACTTCAGCGCTTATCAGTTGAATGATGGCGCAACGGCGGTCGCGTCCTACTGCATACGTGCGTGCCCGTCCGCGCGACGGCCCGCGCCGTGCTCGCTCATTTCGCAACCGTCGCGGTCCGATGACCTCGAGTTGAATAATACCATACCCAAAGCGTTTACTTCCTTGACACCGCATTATCTTTGTCAGCAATATCCGGTATCAATAAGTAATTTTGACATCTTTTATTACTTTTAAATAATAAAAGGAATACAGCAATGCTAATGGCGACAGCTCGACATTGAGGATGTTAGCTAGCCAAGCGGGATAGAATGACTCAATAACTGTTCAGATTCTATTCATATAAGGCAAGCAGTAAACCACTACGCCATGGTAGCAGTGAAAAAACCTTTTTAGTGGATATATCTACACATCATAAAGAACACATTCTCCAAACTCCATGTCCCTAAGACCAGCGATTTAGGTTGGGCGTTTATATATTAATCATTCATGCCCGGGTATCGAACTCCGGACCTCCACGTTACGAGGCGTGGGTTAACCACTGTGCTACGGAGACTGTTTCACAATATAATTTTTTGTCATAATTTATGTAATAATAACAGTTTTTTTTTTCCACGGTGTTTTCTTTTTACCGACATTTAGTATTTCTCTTGCATGCCTCTAACCACGTACGATAATTTTAATTTACGATATTTTTTCTTATTATTGCAAAGAAATGATGACTTAATTACATTGTTCATTCCACACGTTGCGTGTATTTAATACAATAACAACATTATTTCAGTTTCCTTTTTATTTCTATTGATGTTACAATAGACTGAATATAACTGTGAGTCTGTTTCGACGTTTTCCTTAAAAATATGGCAGTATTGGAATCTTGATTTTTTTAAATTTTAAATACTTGTTCTTAAATGTATAGCGAACAATTTGAATCTTTCCTTTTTAAGGATAATTATTTCAAATTCTCACTTTGATACTTTGGCCTCATTATAATGTAACAAAAATCATTAGTCATATTATTTTGTTTTTCATCCAATGTAATATAAATATATTCATGATCTTTTCTTTCTCTTGCAATTTAATTGTTGATTATATACAATGAAAACAGTAAACAATAAGTAATATTTCTTTTATATAACAGGTTAATGGAATTAGAAATTAGTACTAAATATCAATGGAAGTACTCGCATCCACAACTGTCGGAATAAGCTTGCATTAATCAGTTGCGAATAATGTAATTGCTATTAATATTGATTTGTATAACACACGTGTTGACATACTTAAATGCTTTGTCATTCTGGCCAATTAAATACTGTTGCTGGTCGCATTATGAAGGGACCTATAAAGTTAATAAATTCCGTTAAATAATATACTTTGATTATCAACGTATTACAACGGTTACACAAACCAAGGATCAAAGGCTTGTGATTAAAATAAAGCCTTACATTTATTTTAATGTATAAATCGCAATTTAAATAAAAATTAACTGTTTGCTTAACATACAGCTGTACAGAGAGATATTCAAAACGTTGCCCTTTGTTCTGTTTTAAGCTATTGAAGAAAAACTTTCATGTAGTTCCAAAAAAAGTTTTGAATGGTTTCATTTACGTTTACATGAGATATTCTTTTTATGCAAGTTGGTTAAAACAAATAAAATAACAAATAATTTTTGACAGGACCAATATCGCGATATGCTTTTTTAAAAACAAGAATCGTTAGCCACTGTAAGCATTAACATTTTTAATCGTTTTTATTGTCCTAAATTTAGAATTTATTTATAAATTGTTAGGAGTACAACTTTTGGTTTACTATTTACAACCAGAGAAAAAAAAACTTCGTGTCTATTTGAGAACGACCACCTTGTCTTTTACAACAACTTTTTTGTTATTTAATAAATACTACTGATATGATTTTTTAGCTATAAACAAATATAATTTTATTTTTCAATGTTATCTTACTAGATTTATAACAAAGTTATCCATGTCAAATCTATAATAGCAAATGAATAATAAAGTACATTATATGTCATCTTATCCAACACATAAATCGCACATTGTAAGGCACATAACACTATATACTTTATTCCTTCATCAAAAGCAGATGTAATCAGTAAATTGATAGTTAACATAATATGTATAGTTTATGTTGTTGAAGATGTTTAGCTCAAGAACCATGACAGATTTAATAACAATTAAGCTTTATTTTTCATAAAACTTAAGAGTTATAGTTAAACAGTCAATAGTTATACTCAGTTTTAGAGGATCATCATATCCACCGTTTTTGTAAATATTTAAATACCAAAGCTTAGTCCAAGTTTCAGATAGACAAGTGTCAAGGACGTTCCCGTCCTATAGGAATTTCTACTCTATCGGCTTAGCCGGAAACTTTCACATTATCACAAAACGTATTACTAGTGTAAATTGTGATGTCATATTACACCTCAATTTATTATGGATTAAATTATACCCTGCGATATAATCTTAACCTCTTTCGTTCAAACTTAAACATTGTTCAGTATTTAACAAATTTATTACCATCAAAATGCTCGTTATGTTTTAGTCAAAGTATGTACTTCAAAGATGTTTTTAAATTTATTATATTTCTGGACAAATTTTCTACCAGCAATTTATGTCCTATCCATCACACCTCAGTCGACGTTAATTTGCTTCAGTACAAACAAGATACAAAAGCATCTACGTAAATTAGATCGCTTGAAGATGTGACACTAACAACGTAAACAATCATTTGTTTTTCTGCGTCGCGAGGTTAATAATGATAGATGGGTTCGATAACCCTGACGATGGGATAGAGAGAATGTGAAATATATGTAAAGATCAAAATTTTTCTAGCTTTATTGTAACAATATAAAGAAAGACTAATTACGATATTCACTGACGGCGCAGTACGGATGAAATCTTGAGCTTAGAAGCTATAAACATTATTGTTCAGTTCGTTCTAACGTTAATTGTAAAATAGATTTATGATTACTCGTTCATGAATATAAACATTGACATCTGTTCATTACTCCACAACGGATTTTTCAATTTATGCGGAACTTCCCGTTCAGTTTATTATTGCTCTATAAATTTTTAATTTGTTAAATAAAAATTTCAACTTTATAAGAGCGGCGTGGAATTATGTTAAAAATATTTAATTTTTTTTTTATTAATCTATTTATCTATATAATCTCCTCAAAATCATAAAGTTTTCATTAAACTATACCTATAGTATCGCCATTGTTGCTCCAGTTATTTCTTATCCATTATTCAGCATTTACAAAAGACTTATTTATAGCACAGGTCGTGCTTCATTACTCTCAGAGCTTTCAAATTAATATTGTTACTCACTAGGAGAACGACCACAATGTTCGATGAGAAAGTTTTTTGTGTACCAACCATTCACGGTATCTTCACATCTTTATCAGCTTTGCTCATGTTCGAGCCCTCATCTAACATTGACTCGCAGCACAAATCAACTGCGTATATTTTCTGTTGCGTTTCTTATCATTTATTTTTTGCATGTAGATATAATTTGTTTTGGCAGCTATAATTTTTATGAGAGTTTTCGCATTCGTACGTGTTTATATTAGACAACATCTGGAAAGTTAATGTGTATATTACCAATGCGAAAACCTTCATGATTCGTCTTACTCAGACAATTTTGGTCACTAATAACTATAAAGATTTTCTTTTATTTTAAAGATTTTAAATGAAAACTTTACTATTTTTTATTGTTTTAAGGGCATAGATTAACTGCAGCAAATTTGTCTGAGTACGGCGTTTAATTGTGCATGCATTGCCTGTATCTAGCTCGTTGTTGTTTGTTGCATGCAGGTCTAGACGCGCTTCGCAGCAGCTATCGAGAAGCGCCGAGAGTATCGATCAAAGCTACAAGAGGTAACAACTTTCACCACAATTTCATTATTTCCTCTGCTCTCAAAATTGGGCACGATAGCATACCTCCATTAAGTAAAATATAAAACTTTAGAAAGTTTTTGATTAAGTATTGTTTAGTATGTTCTAAATTCGTTGTTGTACGCCTTGGCAATGATAACACCACAGCTATTAAGACCCGTGTGCGCAGTTTTTCAAGCAGCTTTTAAAATGTGAAATACCTCGCACGGTTTGTTTCTGGATATTAACAAAATCATTAATTTGAAGTTAATATGCAATATTGTTATCGTGTTTGATTTGATCGTAATCATACTGCTTCGTGGAATAAAAATCAATAAAATTAGCTGTTCTCACACATGGTATTCTGAATTATGTATTTTCATCGTTATATTTTTGGTTTAAAATTTATGCTCTGTACTCAGGAGTTATTTAGGGCATTTGTCTTTAGTATTGTGCAATTATCAGTATACTGACACTAAATTTACTGTTTAGCATTATCTGTATTTACGACAGAACAATAGGCTTGTTTGGAGCAGTGTCTCATTAATTTGGATGTGCGAACTTTGTAAAGTAGTTAATAAAAGTCTAATTTTCTTTATAATCTTACAAATTTGAACAGAAATCCATAGTGATTTGAGTAATTAAAAAAAAACCATACGTGTAAGTGATAAATATGAAATCATTTTGCGGAGAAAAAAATAAGAAATGTCTTATATTAGTCTAATTTTAACAATGTAAATATGAAATAATAATTTATCATGTAATGCGTTACAGGTCGAAGAGCCGCTCTGTGGACCATGGTTTCGCAGCCCCATTTGATCTGGAGGCACTGCGCTCCAAAGTCGAGGGCAGGTTCGACGCTGTTCATAGAGGTAAATTATCTTTGTCTTAAAAACATAAAACTCAACGAGTTAAATGGACTGTACATACTCAAGAAACTTATTTCATGATCTTTTTGCACAGGGACAAATGCATTAAAAAAACTAATATCTACAATGATTGTTATGAAATCATACTATACTTTAAAAACTAAACATAATTAAAAAAAAAAATTACTGTCGGAAATGAAAAAGTGTGCGGAAATATTCACTTTTTTTTGCTAAATTTATAAACAAATGATGTGAGAATACTTTGGACCTGGTATGCGAAATGCTCAATATAGGAACTTTTTTATTTAATCAAGAAACGTGAAAGTGATCGGCAGAAAGAGACCTGGCCGGAGAAAGATATCATACATCAAAAATTTAGGGCACGATTCCTGTTTGCTTAACGCAGCAAACCTCTGTTTGTTAGTTAATACTTGTCAACCTTTTTAAGAAGAAGGTTAAATATAAGTATTTTATATTCCGATTGTAGGTATTTTTGTAGAACAAGAATTTTCAAATACAAAAAAGTAGAAGTATAGAGAGTTAGATTTGTCTTTAATGCCATAAAACCTTTGATTTTACTACTTTTCCACATATTTCGATATTTACGTATTAACGCCCATGCAGCTAATCTACATGCAAAAAGTACTAAGTAGTCTAACCTATTTTAATTAAAATTGTTGCGATTCGGTGGAAAATAGGTTGTTAGGTTAGTACTTAAAATTTTAGGTGCAGATTGGCGGCTCCTAAAAACCGCGAAATCTGTAGCTGCGGTGGTGTTAATACATGAGGGGTACTCATGTATTTTGCACGTAGTTACCTAGGAGGATTTTAAAGGTTTGATTTTAAGAAAATTATGTATTCCCGGCGTAATTGCAATGCAAAGAATTGTTTTTGCAAGAAGGCGCAATACCATTGTAACTGAAACACATGAACTGTTGTCGCGCCACTCCCGTCTTGTTATCGATATTTATTTTGCGAATAGCCCGCTGGCACCGAGAGATGTCTGCCAAGTAAACATGCCAGTAATAAAACGGTATCCGGCTGTAATGCGAGCTATAAGTAATATCGAAGTAATAAAACTACAATGTTTGTTTACTTTGTCTCTGGAGAGCGGTCTCGTAGGCACGCTGTTTAATTATTTTCTTTCTATTTAACTATGATTTATTACATTCCTTGACACCTAACAAATTCTTTTAGAATCCAAATATCATTTATAGCTATCGTTAAGAAGGTTATATACTTATGAATGATTTATTTCATACGTTAAATGAATAAAATCAGTTTAAACCTTTAACTGCTGCCTTACATACGATAGTGTTTCTCTAATTATTTTGTCAAATGTTATTTTAGACACAGATGTTATAGTATCGCGTTTTTTTGTACCGGTAAAGAGAGTGCGTTTAATTTTTTTCAAAGGTCGGTATATTTAAATCAGAATACGGTAAAAAACTTAGATATCTGCTTTTTTATTTCTTTAAATATCCATCAATAACACTAAGATCGATTTTAAATGCAACAATTATTGCATATTATGTAGAACACAGAAATTACACACAAGATTATTTTTGTGTCGTTCTTCCGATCTTCACTTAGAAATGCAGTTGGTTTTTACAGTAATTTTTTTTATAACCTTGTAGAAGTGTAATACGATAATCGTTAATTTACTAACACCGTATTCTGTAGTCCTTAATTTAGGTGCAAAAATCGTTTCTCTAATTAATTTTTTTTTGCCTTCTTTCTCCCCATACAGTATGTGTTGAAAAAAAATATTTTACTATTGTTTCCCTAACGAATGACTCCAGTTTTTTCACAAATATGGATTTCTTAGAGCGCAAGTCGTGCCGCTTTATGATTTACGTCATTTTCGATTCATGATCGCCGTCGGCGTATGTCCTTGAAGTTGCAAATGGGAAATGAAAATATTTATTTGTCTGTACTCGTAAATAATATTATTTGATGCCTGAAAATCACAACTTCAATATTTGTTTTCTATTGAGCTGTAATAATATACTTTATGTCCGGGAAGAAAATTTATATTTTGATGCAATAACTCATATCCAGTGCACGTCATAAATTTAAGATCAGAGTATTTTCAAATATTAGATATTTACACAAACATTCCTCTTATTAAAAACTTATAAGCACAATCATTTCCTGGACATAAGATATACCAATCGGTGTTTAATTCGAAAAGTGAAGTATCATTTTAATAAATTTAAGACTTGACAGACATCATTCTGCTATATTGATATATTATGTACAATATAAAAATCATAAATATCATGCACTATAATACTCGTACACTTTATTTAAATTTAAAAATGATATAAATATTACTTGATGAATTAGTGCTAAGTGAAATAACTTTGTTAATCAGTTTACTAATTTTCTCCTAACCGGATAATATTTTCTCCATATAAGAGTTCAGTACTATTTGCATTTCTAATGGGTATTGAAACTTTGCAGCTTGTTATTAGAATGGTATAATAGTTATGAATCATATTTTAAAAATCAATTTTTATTATAGGAATAGGAAATATTAAACATTTAAGACCTATTATTACGACCTGGATATAAACTGACCGTCTTGTAGAAAATATCGTCTCCGTAATTAACAGTAACCTTAGTGATGTCGTAATGTGTTCTACTTTGTATCGCGATCATTTCTGTAACATATAGCAAGTAAAATACCACACAATAGTAAACGCTTTACGAACGAGGAAAGCCATAAATTTAAACAAATATACAGTCATTAACGAGCTCTCTCCGGCGACAGTTTCATTGCTTAGTTTACGATCGAATGAAAAATAAACGCTTTGACATATCTACAGTATTAACCCAATTCATAGAAAATTCTGCGTTCGCCTGTTACTCGTATTTTAAGCATTAAAATGTCTGTATTCGTTGGCGCAACAGCGAGGCTGTGACCTATTATTTTTTTAGTTGTTGGAGATGAGCTTTTTACCTTGAACTTTATCACTTATAGTAGTAGGCTGAGAGAAAGTAAAACGTATGCAAATGATTTGTATTAGTTAGGATGGAATACATAAGTGAGTGTATTCCATACATACATTACCATATACATACATTTTTCATATTTATGTGAAATTCAAGTTTGTATATTGTATATAAATTTTATTACAGTAAAGATGACAAACAAATTGTTAACAAACGAGGAAACTGTTCCAAGTGAAACCATTTTTAGCCCAAAAGTAGCTAAAATAAAAGACCATTGTTTTCGAAAAAATATTAAATGAAGCAAGGATATTAATTGCGGGAAAACTTTATGATTGGCATTGCTATTATTTTAAATCATTTCCTTAAACAAACACACGCTACGATTGTGATGTAATTGTTGTACTATTGAACTGGTTAAAAATTTTTACACCTTAGCGTATGCACTGATACTGTGCCTATCGAATGATCAAAATTTGTATATACAAGATTTATGTAAAATTAACTTTTTAATGTATGTAGTACGTTAATTATTTGTGCATTATTTTAGCACCTTTTGACACAACTTGTTCTTCTTGTTTTTCGTGAAACAAAAATGACCTTTGTTCGTTGCAAAATATACTTGTAAATGTGTTTAATATGTAAACACTTTCGAACTTTGTACAAACACTTTTTACTTCATTGAGTATGTTTTTTGCAATAGACATTATCTTTATTATTACAATCTGATATAAAAAGTTACTTTTTTTAATTACAGACTAGAAAAGCAACTTGTTTTTATTAAATACGTATATAAATTTTCGTCTTTAATTCGTAAATATTAAGTCGGATTTTTAGCAAAGATTTATATTTGTTTAGTCATGTATGTATGCAAATGTTATCTACACAATACGTTTACGAATTTATAATATGTATATAGGGCTTTTATAATTCACATTTCTTACATCTGCTCGATACTGTCATTACTTCGTGAGTTGACTGATAAATAATAAAGGTGTCTGGGAATGTTTTTCGTATTTAGATGTTAAATAAAAAAAAAAACAATAACAATATCAATTAAAACTCTTTTTATTTATTATTAAATTAAGGAGCAGTTCTTGAATATTTTTATGAAAAACAACCGTTTGCAAATGCGCACCATTTGCTTTTTCACACTCATTTAACCTGGAGCTAAAATTTGCAAGTACTCTCTCGAGCATCGCTCTTGGAATAGAGTTGATTTCTTCAGTGATTCTTTGCTTCAAAACATTCAGGTTTTGTTTTAATATCGTTCACCCCTGTTATTTTTTATACAGGGCCTAGGTTCACTATATATTTAATTTCTTATATATTAATCACGCTTTTACTCTTTTCTTCTTGCATGTTCATACTTATTTTCTCGCTTTTACATCTTCCTTTTTTTCATACTCGTCCCATTTCCTTCTTAAAAAAAAAACACTCAGGTTGGATGGCAATGGATTGTAAACTTTACTTTTTAGGTAGCCCCATAGGAAAAAATCAGCAGGCGTTAAATCAGGGCTCCTCGGTGGCCAGTTGATGTCTTCTCAGCGGCTTATCACTCTTCCAGAGAATAAATCGTGAAGAGCAGCTAATAAGTCATTTGTAACTTGAGAAGTAGCTCCATCTTGCTGGAAAAAGGTGTTGCGATTGTAGCCATCCTGATTTTGCATTTCTATAGCTAAAAAAGTCCCGATCATATAGCAATATCGATCAGAATTAACGGTCTGAGTTCAACCTCGGCCATCCTTAAAAAAAAAGAACCGATAATTCCTTGACTTGATATAGCAGCCCAAACAATAACTTTTGGCGAGTGCAAGGGCTTCTGATGCAGTTCTAGCGGGTTCTCGGAAGCCCAGTATCTGCAATTTTGCTTATTCACGTGACCGTTGATGTGAAAATTCGATTTATCGGTGAACCAAATGTTATTGAAACTTTTAGAACGGTTTTTCATTGTCCTGCAGAATTCGACTCGTTTATCAGGATCATCCGGCTTCATTTCTTAAACAATAATAATTTTATAGGGGTGAAAATGTAAGTCTTTTGAAATAATGCGATGAACCTTAGATTTGTTCAAATTAAGAGAAGCTGTCGTGGGTGTCCATAACAGACTGGGGAACGCGGTCGACGTTCATGCTCGTTCTTGATGTCCTTTTGCACCCAGACAAATTGTCCGGCATTGTATTCCCAGTTTCTTCAAACTTGCACACCCAATGCTTAATTAAATTGGCACTTGGCACATGCTTTAAGCTTGTTAAATTAATCTGTGTCCCGTAGAGACGACGAACAACAGTGTAGGAATCGTTATTTTTTTAAATCGCGCGCTGTGGTCCCGTGAAACGATTCATGAAGAATTCAAAAATGTTTAATGTTTTTTATCTGCATATTACATGTTTTTGTTGTATTTTTTTTCACTGTTATTATATCGAAAACTTTGTATGAATTTAAATTCAAATTATTAAAATTATCATTTGATTATTTACCAGAAGTACAATGGCGTTGTTAATAATTTGCAAAAAAGTTTTTCAGTAGTTAAATGAAGGGTTTGTTTTGTTCCAGATGAGGACGAGCATATCAAGAGACAACCTCCCCAACCTTCTATCAAGACGATGACGTATACGGTGAGATACGATTGTCACGCGCATATTATTATTAAAACATTCTAGTGATTAGGAAGAGTATCCTTTTATTTACATCGTCTCAGTGTTCCGTTTATAAATGTCTTAGCCATTTCTTTACTCGATATTCCATTATTATGCCAAAACATATTTATGTATAGCATTGACGAATTACGAACCCATACTCATTAAACTATAAATATATAAAATAACATGTTATGTATGCTTATATTACCAGTTTGCGGACTACCGCCGTATATATACACTGCCGGCCAAAAGTTTGAGACCACCTTGAAAAAATTACAATATTGAATAAAACTCCAAAAGCTAGTGCTC
>DWQX01004792.1:0-14270 GCA_018245475.1 Pharmacophagus antenor
TTGTTTACGATATTAAAATGATATATTTTTTTTTACTCTTATCTCTCCAAACGGCAGTAATATTGCCAAGCTTTAGCTTTTTTTAGAATACCTTAAAATTATACATTTTTTTAAATTTAGCTCCATTCATTTTTCTATATACAGATATATACGTAGCTTTATGAGTATTAAAATAATTTAATTATAAATAATATCAAGTACCTGTATGTCGAGCCACGATTGCGCCGAGTTGCCGAGGCTGGGTAATTTGAGATAAGACGATCCGTTGAAACGTGGCACCTAAATGACAATAATAAAAGAAAGTTATATGGGAATGACAAGAGAGATATATTTATTTTGGTAGTATATTGTAATCATCGTTAGACTGCGGCAGACCACTGCAGGATGTAGACCTCTCTCAACTAGGCTACGTATATTGTATATTATGAACAGTAAATTCCAGTTTCAATTTGGAATACGCAACTTATTCAAGTAAAGTGTTCAATTTGGTAAAGGAAGATTTAACTGTTCTCAGGACCCTTTAAGTTTTTCGTAAACTATTAGTAGATAGAGGGAATGTAGTAGAGATGTTTAATGGATTCTAAGATAAGAAATGGGTGTTTAATAAAAAAAAAATGTTTTCCTTTTTCGGAAACTATAAAAATAATAAATTTTATCATATATCTCTATTACAATACATTAACCACTTAACTGCCGCCGGTATATATACGCATCACTTAACCGGTGCGTTTACTGTCGCCGGCGACTTTAAAAATAGAATTAATTTTTTTTTTCGTTTTATTTTCTGTGACAGCAAAAAGGTCTTATGTTGTAAAACACATCTCTTTTTCTTCCAATACAACGCATAACTACGCGTGCCTCTTTTCAAAACAGTGACACTGAGTAGCGTATCTCGAAAATTTTCCTCGGCAGATAAGTGGTAAAGATAATATATTTTTTTTTCAATATTAATTTTTTAACATTGATATTTCAAACTTTTATGTACCGGTATTATGTTAGTTAATATATAATTTAAGAAAATAATTGTAACGTATTGGTGTATTCGTGATTTACGAACCTTGAGGTCGAGCGTTATCTCACACCTGACCCCCGCGTAGCCCAGCGGACACAGGCACACGCCGTCAACGCATCCGCCCCCGTGCCGACACTCGCATTTCTCTTCATCGTCCAAAATACCGTCGTCGGGCTTCAAATCGTTGTCAATATCGAGAACAACGTTCTTTATCTCCCTCGCGTCGCCATATTTGAACGTTTTGAAGACGTCCAGCGCGTTGTCGAGCTTGTTCTGCTCGCCGGCGACCTTCGCATCCCTCATCACGAGGTCGTTGTCCTCGAAGTGGACTATGTCGTTGATGTCGTAGACGCCGTGCCCGCCGTCCGGGCGCTTGTGGTGGACCGTTTCGCTGGTGGTAGCTTCGCTGAACGGTTTCCACGGTGCCAGGGTCGGTGCGCATTCCGCTGTTGAAGGCGACCGAGGTCATTAGTCGTACAGAGGTTACGTTGTACCGGATACTGGCTAACGTTTGACCTCGGTTACACTTACTTTTTCACAAATATAAAAATAGATAAAAAATGTGCCAGTTGGTATTTTATTTTTTTGTAATCCTAATTATCAAATTATATATCGAATCTAGTATTAACTGAACCTCCCACTACCACTATTGGATCCCTCTTGCTTGCTTGCCACATATTACATTGCTGTAATGATATTTAGACCGTAAAGTATTCGAAACTGTAATTAATTCCGAGTTTTCTATCACGCTCAACATTTTAATTACACGCCGAAGTTAACGTTCACTTCGACGTGTAAATGAAACGACGGACGAACTTGCCGCGAACTTCTTTCAGTTAGATTAAGTAGTTAGTTCGTGTAACGAGTTTGCTCTGACGCGAACACGCTCAACTATCACCGGTAAAGGATTGATGGTGTAGTAGTTCAAATCAAGTGATTTTATTATCACGAACGACTATTTTGTAATCGTCTTTTTATCACCAATGGGCTTAACTACAATTTCACGTGATAACAGTAGCGTGCTCGCCCAAAATACTCTGGCTCTCACTCGTATGTACTGCCAGAATATAATAACGCTATTATAGGGGCAGGTTGACATTTAAGGTGGCAGCTGGCCAGGCGTGTTTGAAAAAACCCCAATCCAGGACTCCATTATTCATATTAGCCCGAAAATTAAACCAGGCATTCTCGTATTACAACGCAAGTGGTAAACGACTGTAAAAGTAACAGTAAAAGATTATTAAATTGCGTTAAAATATTTAAAAATGTGAACTAGGATAATTGCATACAAAACAGATTTGTGTTAAAATCTATTTTTTTAATCGGTTATGAGCTAACACATGGCCTTGATTTCACCCGGGGTTAAGTTGAGAGGCCGTAGATGGTGAAGCGTGTTCGTTTAGAATACATTTAGCTCGCACACGTGTGGCTGCCGGAACAGAGCAATGCTGTTATGGCGGCAGATTGACATTGATAATTATTCTCTATGCCTGGATTTTTGACAGTTGCATTTTTTATATTCGCAAAACACGCTAGACACAATTTATGCAGCCTGCGATGTGTTTTCCCACTCGAGCACCTCTGATTTATACGAGCATATTTCAACCTTTACTCGTGGTCTAAGTTACAGGCGATGTTAATTAGAAATGGGCGGGAAGTGATAATTGCATTTGAGCTAGAATTTATGCGGCAAGTTGTCGTGATATAATTATAATATTGTAACAAATTTATTCAACGGCAATGTTATAAATTACATAGTAATTTAAAATCTAGTGTTATTTATTTTTTGTATAATTTATTTTAACATTATGGTTTTTTTAAACATTGGCTTTATATAGATAAAAATATTCAAAAATTTTACTTTTTTAATATATTTTCTTTCGCCAATACAAAACAGAAGGCGATTTCTTTTAATGTTTTATATTTAATGGAAAAAATACTGCTGCCCCTTAGCACTAAGATTTTTCTTTCTTTTCTCTTTCTTTCTTTCCATCTAGCCGTCATCCGCTCGCTTAGTTAAGGCGACGGTTAGATAGTTATACATAAAAATATTTGACGAAGAATATTAAATATCAAAGAACATAAAACGCCGCCTACGTTTGATTAGAGTTGCTATGGGTTTACTTTCTATTGATACAGTACGGTCAATTAGATTTTTTGGATATTGCATCAACCTTTGTTATGTTTATAGTTTATGATAAATTTAACGATTAAAAGTGCTTATACTAATTTCATTATTAGAGATTAAATATTTACATGAAAAGAAACGTAAACTATTCTTACGAACTATACATGAAATTTATTTAAATATCTTTTATTCAATAGATTACAGATTGAAGTTAGTTGAATGGCGTTTTTTTTTATAACAATATAATAGACCAACAAGACAATTTATTCCCTTGTACCACACGTAAATATCTCTCGAATTTCTCCTCATTTGTTGAAAACGTGAGTAGAATTCATCTGCGAAATTATCGAACCCATAAAATTAGTCGTCACATGTTAGGTGGACAGCGTTGTTGGGAAAGAAAACGAAAATAATACTATTCGACCAAAAAAAAAACACGCATACACTTTTATTTAACTGCCAGCGTGACGCATGGTTTACCGCTTGCCTTGTAACGCGAAGGTCTTGGGTTCAATTCACGGGTTAAACGAGCAGTGGTAGAGTGTGGACAGTGGTAGGCTATTCTGAAACCGCCTGACTAGCTATCACCCATAATATCATTCTGCTGCCGTAACAGCATTGCTGTGTATCGGCAGTCACATGTGAGACTCAGAGGAATTCTGGTCGTGATGAGGTTCTGGCATGGGAGAGTCAGAGGTATTTCACCATGAAAATGTGTTAATTAATCAAATTATATTTCAAGTAAGAGACATAAAATTCGTCATATTTGTTGTTAGAAATAAATGGTTAAATTTGTTTGAATATTAAAATTAAAACTGACAAATAGTTTATATATGAAAGTTATACGCGAAGTAAAAAAAACTAATCTTTACTTTTGAATTTTTTTTTCCCAGTGTACTTTTAAAAAATACAAATAAATACAAATGTTATAATTCATAACTTACATTCAATGTTTAAACACAAAAGCTTTCAGGAATTAAACGAAATTTAAATAATTAATTACAGAATATCCCCATTGTCTCGTTTCCATAATTTTACAGTCACTTTGTGTAGCGCTATGTTCGGACATAAATTACATTTTAAAAGACCGTCATGGGCGCCATGTTTGTGCATGAAATAAGTCATCGACAGATTTCTCTTCCATTTACTTTTCATCATATTAAAAAATTATTCATGTGGTCACAATTTACGCCAGTTAAATTTAATGAATAAAGTTTAACACTTTCTCGACTTATTCTTTTTATGTTCTTGTTAGCTTTCAATAAGATTTTGAAAATCTTATTCGTGATTTTCTAACTTTTATCGAACGTGCTTATTGCTCTACATCCTTTTTTTTTGGTTTTCATTCGGGTCGGCAACTTCAAACGGGTTATGCGAATTTGTCAAAATGTGTAGCATTTTAAGTCTGTTCAACAGCTTAGTACTTAAATTATATTATACATCTTTAAAAAGTGTTACTATTATATGTCAAAAATTTATATTATATTATTTTATTTACAGACAGAAAGCTTAGTTTGCTTATTAAAAACAATGTACAAAATGGAAATATGTTTTATTTCAAATTTACAAAACGGCCCCAGTAGAGCTACATATGGTACTTTTTGAGCAAAGTTTTAGTTGTAATAAGAGAGGCTTTAATTAAAGATTATAAGCATAAGAGAGTTGTAACTTTTTTATTCATTAATATTTTCAACTCTTAATTCATAATCAACGGTCTATTTTTGTTCTCGATGACAAAGAAACAATGAATGTAAACATTATTCAATAATATCCGTTTAAAAAGGGACTTTAAAAATTTTTTATTCCATAAAACGGAAGCAAGCAGTCTGTTGACAGAATGTAATTTTTAAAAATGTCGTTGCCCCCGACGTGTGACAATGCATTTTCGCGCGCAAACATGGCGCCCGGTTGACTTTGTTTGCCGTGTCGAATAGAAACGCTTTAAATCCTAACGTGCCGCAAGTTTTACGTGGATTTACTATAAAAATTTTTGGAATTTAGTGACAGTTGCAGTTCGGCAAAATTTGCGAAAGTCATGTGAACCGGTTTGACTTTCCTAGCTGTGATTAAGGTAATGAACCAGTGGTTTTAACTATAATTAGTACCCACCAAAAGTAGTTTGAAAAGGAATTATGAACACGTGCAACAATTGTTTGAGTAAAAATCTTTTATAAATATTTATAGGCTTGGAGTTTGAGTGTATGATCGTTTAAGTAATTAAAAAATATTACCAGTATCTCAAAATATTTAACAGAAATTAACAGGTTCAATATCTATATTTCCTTTTTGACCACCCTAGGGTTGAAATTTTATTTTTATGTTACGATCCCAAGAATAAAAGAAATATCAAAATCTATATATTCGGTCAATATATTAGAAAGAAACAATACAGACGCCTATTGAAATAAGAACCTTCTTCTTACTTTATGGTAAGAAGCTGAAAAATAGATATATATAAACCTTTTATATAATACTAATCTTTGAATACCGTCAATTTCGAGTTTATAGAAAAAAGACAGGATAACTAGATGATACTACTTTTTTATACATAATTGAATATCCAATTAAAGTTTACAATCATGAATTTATTTTTTTTTACTTTAATAAAGTACCCTATTTTTTAAATATTTATTCTTTAATTTGAAGGTCGATAAACTTACAAAAATACTATAACAATATTTTTGCTGGTTATTACCATAAAATGTAAAACATACGCTACTAAAGGCTATGTAATGGGCCTCTGTATTAAAATTTATAGCTAATGTTAGCGTGCACCAAGTTTCACACTTAGTATTCAGAAACTTTTAATATTAAAATTATGAAAAAAGGGACTTACCCTTCAGAACACAATCGTGTTCGAATGTATATAAGTTACAATATAGAGGTAGGTACGCTAAAACATTTAACAAGTAATTAAAATAATATAGTTTATGATAAATATATATAATAAGCTATGTAGTAATCACAACAATAACAATAAATAAGCTTAAGCGTATTACGAATCGAAAACTCGATACTAGGGAGGTGTGTAATCGATTTGTATAAACGATTTATGGCAAACTTCTCGAGTGTCGGTGCTGGCTATGTACCTAGTCGTACGTTCCAATCGACATGACAAATAGCGTGAGCGCTGGCGACAAGTTTGCGCGGGAAATGCATCTGACGTTGCCAGGGTCGATGTCATTACGGACGGTATTATATTCACCAAACTCGTTTCAAGTGAATTCAAACAATTCGTAAAATTTTAATTTAATCATTCAGTGTTACTAGTTGTAAATGTAATCTCTTTTCTCTTTCACTTTCTTTTTTGTATAATCTAAAGAAATATATCTTTTGTCTTTCAAAACATAAAAGGAGACAGGCAAAGATCAGGTTCCATACAGCCCATGTATTATGATACTATATGTATTTAATGAGTTAGAAGTTCAAGTAGTTAGTTTTTAGTAGCTCAGTTTAAGTAGCTAATAATGTCATTTTGTTAATTTTAATATTAAAGATTGGGGTGTTTTACAGCTTAGAAAACCATGTGTAGCAAAATTATAAGATTAATTACATGATTTGGAGCAAAAAGGATATAAAAGGTTGTATGCACGTATCTGCTCTGAAATACTACTAATAATAAAAAAGAATTATTAGTACACTTTCCTTGTCGATAGCCGTCTAGAATATCAACTGAATGAAAGTCGAAAGAGAGATAAAATCATCGTCGGTATGTGTTGCTGGAGACCGCCTAGGCTGGTAGAAGTTTGAAGAGCGCTGAAGTTAGTTTAATTACTTGTTTAATTATAGTGATCATCTTTTATCTCAGTGTTATGTATTCAACGAAAACGATACTCAGGTCTTGGGTTTTTGGGAAGACCACGCTAATAATCTCATGATCATTCTATGTGCCTCGTTGCTTAATATTATTTACAAAAGAAGTTTTTTCAATAATTCGTAGTAAAAATTAAATCTTTCATGTGCTAGATATATAAAATTATAAAAAAAAATTAATCCTCTTCGCGTCAAAGACTTGAGAAACTTCTTGGAAGACTGATTAACAATTGCTTACATAGACCGGTACAAGAAATTGTTTTTCTTCTATTTTTTTCCCATAAAGGTATTAAATATTCAGCCATAAATTTGAAAACTTGTTATTCTCGATTTTTATAATCCCAAACATGAATTGAATTCAGTACTGTAAAAACAAGGGTTTGATGTAACGGAAACATTTTCTGTAAAAAAGAAACTTGTTTTTCAATGAAATAGAATGGAATAAGAAAAATAAATCCTTTACTTATAAAAATCGTCGACTCTATTTTCCAACACAAAGCATTCGAACTGATTCGTCCAATCATTTTATAGCGAACCTGCGAAGCATGCACTTCGATTTAGTTTAAACGTTCCATTTGACTCGGCAAACAGTGTTGAGCTTCGGCGCCAAATTTACGCGTGAAATGCACTATGAGAGGTCGCCGACGTTTTCAAAAGTCTTATTGTAGACACATATTTTTATGTTTCCATTCCTATTTGAATATCGTGGAACGAATTTCTTAGTATGAAGTAAATAATTTTATCAAAGTAAATACGTACTGATGTATAGAAAATCAGAATATTTATTAACATGTTTGTTAACCGATTATACTTTTCGTGAAATTTTGTCGTTGTATTGCATTTCATGCATCATGCATGAAAGGTACCAAAATATATTGGCTCAATAAATAATTTTAGGTTAATATATTATAACTATAATTAATTTATATTTAATGAATTTATAATAAATTATCTTCGTACATGAAAATTATTTTATTTTTAGATGAGAGAAAAACTTACAACAGAAATAGATGAAAAAAATATCTTTTTAATGGATACTTCTACATCACAGAGTACACAACTTCATAATTTCACGCCTCTGGGACCAACGGTCAACTCTAGGAACTGTGCCTATGTCTAGAAGCTGTGCGTTGATATATAGGTCAGACAGTGAATTTGACAGCATTTTGGATTATATATGTATCTATAAAATAACTATATTTCCTATTGACTACTAAACGCTGAGTTTTATCGCTTATGAATTGTGCTGTTCGTGCGGTTAAGTTTGGTCCGTGCAATTTTTCGCAAAGGACCCCTCGTTAGGAGAATGGTCGGCCAAACCATTTACGGTCTTATTAGCCTCTGAATTTTGTATATCGCATTACCTTATATTGGCCTAAACGATATATTATTTGAACGGGAATAAAGTCGGTTTTAGATTGTATTAGGTGAATCTTGAAGACTTCTTTTCTTGTTTATATTTATCTTTACTTATGTAAAAATTGACGGTAAGTTTTTAGAATTGATTGAATTGAAAGAAAATATAATACATAATACAAATTTACCCGTTTCATAGTCATCTAGACGCAAGTTATGACAAAGGTGATAAAATAAATAAATGTAAAAACTACGAAATTATATTTACGTGTGTTAATTTAGATTATTGTCTATTGGATTCTGATACTTTCGTTGACGAACAAATTGTACCCATAAATTTCATATATATTTAAATATTTAGCTATAATATAACTATATTAGTAGTAGCAAGCTCGAGCTCCGTTGCCTACTTGAGTTTTGTTAAGGCTATTCTTTTAGCATTCATAGCAATAAAACTTATTGCGATTGTTTCATTCTTATGTAAAGAGTAATGGTTTAAAAAAAATGTAAATTCGCTATTATAAGGGGCATTTTAACACATAAGGTATTTAACTTTCCGTAACAGATTGCCCCGGTGGCACAGCGTTTTACCGTTTGCCTTGCGATGCGCAAGTCTCGGTTCCTATTCTCGGGTCACGGGAGTAGTGGAGTTTAGATAATGGTAGAGTTATTCAAACCCTAGCTATAAACCTTAATGTCAATCTGACGTCATAATTGCACTGCTGTGTTCTGGCAATCATACACTTGAGACGTAAAAGATTTCTCTGCGAATACGTTTCACCATCTACGGCCTTATTGTCACTTAACATCAGGTGAAACTGAAGTCAAGTGTTTTAAACTCGTTCGCCCCTATTACAGTATGACAGGGCGTATTTCTATCATAATCATTAATTTCGTAATCTTTTAATTGCGCTTTCATTCCTTCTTCTTTCACAATCATTTTCTCGCTTACATGTCTTCTTTTCCATATTTCATCCGAAGTCAAGTGTTAGCTTACAGCCGATAATAAAAAATAACTAAAACGTATTACATTGTAAAATAAGTAAGATAGCGTCATGCATAATAAAAGTATTACAATTTAATCGCAATAAAATCGACATTTGCTCAGCCGTGTGATATTTCGTGTTGAAATAATTGCCTTGTATATTAAATATACGTAATGGCCGTTCTAGTTTCAACCGTACCTTTAGGCTTAACTTTAGTAATTAAATTACATTAAACCTATTCGAATAAAATTAGAACGCTTGTTTACGACGTACGTTAAACGAGAATTTGAATACGGAATTTGCATTTGAAAACATTAACTCACCTATGTGGTTAACTGACTATTAACAAAACATTTTTTTTTATATTACGAATGATTAATCCAACACATTTTTACCACAATAAATCTTTAGCGTTAAACTGAAAGAGTCACCAGTATCAACACAGTTATCTTTATAATTTGTCGTTAACAATTCGCAAATATGTCGGTTGCCTTTGCATTGAATTTTTTTAGTTTATTTAATTATTTATTTACAAATATAGAAAAAGGCGGATTTAAAGCCTAACATTAATTGTTACTTAAAATTATATTGTTATATTTGTTTCAAATAAAAAATCAAACACTTTCTATGTCCAGTGATCGGTGATTTTTGACAAAGCTGTGTTAACCCTTTCGCTCTGAATGGTGGAAATATACACTCTGGAAATTTCGACTAAACAATAGTCTTACAGCATCTCTTACCTATATCCTGCGTGGAGACCGCATCTTTTATGAGGCTATAGGTGTCACCGTTGATCCGAAGGAAGTCGACACATCCAAGCAGGCCCTCCGACAGGCTCAGCTTGCTTTGAAGACCAGTGGTGTTACCGGCGCCACCTACCCACACCGGTTCCCGGAACGTCATGCGCGAAAACAAACCCTGTGTACAAAGAAGAAGGCTGAAAATAACTCAACTAAGAACGGAGGATAGAATTTTATACGTAAGGAAAGTTGTTGTCGTGAGCGATTAATAAATTGAAATTGATTTCAAGTGTTAGCCTTAATTACGTTGTCGATAAAGAAACAAAAACTACTATGTTATGCGATACGTTCTTCTCGCCAGTATGTGGTCAAAGCCCCTCACGTACTCGTATAATGCGGCCGTTGACTCAATAATTTAATTAGCTATACCTATGGAACCTAATCCGTACGTATTTTAGAATGCGTCCGCTTGACTAGGTACCACCCTCGCATTGTCAATGTATTATGTAACAGCATTGCCTTGATTCATTAAATGAAAGAATAGGTATTCTGAACAAACGTGTATCACCAGTTTTGTTCGTATTATTACTTAAAATTAGTTACATTAAAATTATTTACATGTAATTACAATAGGTTTGTTTCAATTACATGAGAAATTACAAAGGTTATTAGATGGTAAACAATATTTGAAGACAAATGACGCAAAAGTGAAATAAATACAAATAGGTGTAGTCGGTAGAAAAAGTCTAAGAAAGCATTATTACTTTGTACAAATATAAAATGAAATGGATATCAAATGGGAATGTCTTACCGGTTAAGGTAATGTTTTGTTTGATCTTATTTTTGTTTTATGCTAATAAAGAGTAAATACATGATTCATATTTTACTATAATTACATTTTTTCTATTTAAATATTGCATAATCTGAAATTATGCTCGTTTAAAGACAAGAAACAAAACTATGTAGTTTTGCTTATATTGTCATAGTGTACATTAAAACACTAGCTGTTTACGCGCAGAGTTAAATGTTGACATTGTCGGGAGACGTAATTTTTTTTGTTTCGTTTTATTCGTTGACGCGTTCGAGATGTCTATTCTACGCCGAGATTGTTAAATATAATTAAATAATCTACATTTATGATAAAACTATAGAGAGGTCAATTCTGTACATTGAATACATATTGAAAATTAATATTGGAGGGTGATTGGTGATCGATACTGATGCCAAAAATGCAATCAGTAAACTTTTTGTCTGTCTGTCTGCTTGTGCACGCATAGGTCAAAAACTACTAAACGATTTAAACCATACTTGGTACGATTGTAGTTAATACTCCTGGGTAGGTTATAGACTATAGTAGCTATATTTAGCCAATTTTGATTTTAAAATGTTCGTATAAATCAATGGAACGCTTAAAATGTGTATAAGCACGCCGGCGAAGCTGCGGGCACAGCTAGTTAATAAATAAAAGACAAAAAAAAAACACAAATCCTTTGTTCAATCAAGTTTTATTAGACTACTGAAGTTCGACCTATGTCCGCGAAGACACTCATAATTGGGAAAAGAATTAAGGACCAAGAAGATTAGGTTATTGTACCTTTAATTTCCTTCAGACACAAATATCTGGTAGCGAAAAGTTTATATAAGCAACGAATCCTTAGCAATAGTGTTAATTTTTATTCACTTTACGTATATACTTTTATAGAACGTTTGAGATCTCTGTAGTCCGATTTAATTGGATTTATTTTCATACTCAGAATGGTCACTCGTAAATTATTTAATTATCCTAAAAATAATGTATCGCTAATAGTACTTCGATATGATTAGTAAACCTTTTAGAAGGTCGAATTTCGTCAATTTCGTGGCTTATTACTGTGGAGTCAAAGCAATTGTGTTAAAATGTAAATTGAGCGTAATGGGCGTAATTTGGTTCTGTTCGTCATAAGTTCGAGCGATTGCTTCGTGTTTTTTAGCGAAACCGAGCAAAATGGCTGACTTGTTCAATAGCTATACGATAAAAATATTTAAACATAAGTGGTTATTGTAAATATCATATATGTTTTGGTCAGGATGATATTTAGAATAAAAAAAATAAAATATAAATCAATTCAGAATGGGACAGTACGATGAATTTACGTGTTTTTTTATTATAAATATTATCAAAATAAAAAACCTATATCAAACAACACCTAGTACAAAAAATCGCTTCTCAATTGCGATACATTACACAATAAAATGATTTTGTCTGCTTTTAAATTGATTTAATAAAAAAAAAATACGCTATTTATAATAAAATTCAACTGCCTTCGTGGCACAATGGTTTAACTGTGGCCATTTAACACTTAACGGACAGGTCATATACGTACGTTACATGTCAGTTTTTAGTCATTAATTCCTAGGACCGATCACGTAATTCTACGCATTTTTAATATCCTCTAACCTATTTTAATTATTCATGTTGTGCGTCATTTATTTTTATACAGTATTAGTTGTAGTAATCATTGTTTTTGAAAACGTTATATAATTTATATATTCTACGGAGCATTTTCACGTAGATTCGACCCATACGTTGTGGTTTAAATTAATCGCCGCTTCCGCTTACAAATCGTACCGCATCGTTAATAACGCCTCATTAGTTACCCTTTTAAGACGTGGCTTGTCTAATGAACGGACCCTACTTAAACAGCAAACGAAACTGGTTTTCTTTGAGAATTAAGGAAATAAAATTATTTTCACGCTTTTTCCATTGGCGAGAATTGTTTTGTAATGATCATTGTCTTAAGTAAACTTTTTTCAAAGTGACTACCGTAGAGTATTTTCAATATTTTGAAAATATAAAAAATAATTAAACGGACATCGTATTGATTAGGCGCTCTAGGTACAAATGCAAAATGGAAGCCAATTTCTAAATCATTGCCACCTTACTGTAATACTGGTTTATTAATGGATTCGCATAACATGTCGAAAATAATTTTCTTGTAACACTGAAGTCCCTGAAGTTCAATTTCCGGTTCACAGATTAGCAGATTTTGCATGGTGGTTTTTCAAATCCGTCTGGCTACCACCCACAATGTCAATCTGCGGCCATAACAGCATTGCTATGCTCCGGCAGCCGTACACGTGAGAGCCATCTGGGCAAATACGCTTCGCCATCTGCGGCCTCATTGTCACTTAACATCAGGTGAAATTAGGGTTGAGTGTTAGATCATAATCGATAAAAAAAATATTGAAATTGTATTTGTTTAACAAGAGACCTAATATATAGTATTACAATCTCAAAAGACATACATCTATACGTTGAAATGAGCTCCGATATTACAAATTTCCTTTAAATTCTCTTACAGTAATTACAAAACATTATTTAAACTAAAATCATATGTATAGAAAATTAGATTCAAATTTTGCAGAAGAGTCAAATGTAATATTAAAGTATTCTTTTTCAATAAATCGTCTGAAAATTTGAGGTACGCTTTATAACCTGAAAAATATGTCACGCCACCGAAAGCAGATGTGACGCAAGTGATCTCGTGATAAACTTAATATTGCTAGTACGAATTATGTTAACGTTAAATAAAAATAACGTTTCGAAGGTAACATTAAAATATATTTTGCCCAATATAATTTTATAAATTCTATAATTTTTGGTACCGTAAAATACTTTACAAATTCAAAAATCACAACAACATAATAGGCACTAGCCGTAGGTCAGAAAGAATTTCGCAGGATCTATATCGCACAAAATGTAAACTTCATGGGTTTTTTTTTTTTCAATTTTTCGCAAATTTTAGTCAATCCTTAAAACTAAAAAAAATTCTTATCTGCATTAAATGCATTTGTTTTATCTGTAATACAAAAATGAGGTGTTATAATTTTATCCAGTCTGTGTCGGTGGTAGTTCCAATTAGTACATGGCTGAATTGAATTTTATGTAAATTTATTCTAACTGCTATTTAGTGCCAGCTGTTTTAGAAAATTTGTTCATCGTTTTAAGCTTTACCGGCTCTTTTGTGCTATGAACTTTAAACCATTCGTTATAATTAAGGGATTTTTTATAATATAATTACCTATTATAAAACCATCATTGGATACATATGTTAATAAAGCTTTTAATATGTTTATCAAAATTAAAAGTGATGGATGAGGGTAAATATCATAACAAAATTGCTGCTGCTGCTGGATTCGGTGAAGTTTGCGCTGTTAGTCTTATTGACGACTATTACAGCTTCATCGAAACTGGC
>DWQX01004793.1:0-14268 GCA_018245475.1 Pharmacophagus antenor
TCAATAAGATAGTTCATTATGACAATTATTTGTTTTCGTTTTAATTTCTTAGTAATCGTCTTCAATTTCACAGTATCGGTATAGAAAATAATTTCATTGTTATTAACTAAAAAGTCCGACGTGTCTAGTAAAATATCTACTTCATCATTGTCCGTGCTCAGTGCATTTATGTGTTATAGGTTTCTTTTCTGCAAAAGATTGATATACAGGTATTAAGTGTATGAAGCAGCGTTACGGCTAATTTGTCTGCTAAACTACAGAGCGGCGGTACACACAAACTGATACGATTAATTATATATAATTATTTAAACATATTTTTGAAGTATATTTATAAAAGTGTAGTTATATGTATTAACAAGGTACGCATGTTAGGGGATTATTTCCACAATTATAGGTGATGTTTGCACGCCCTTTTTAAATGACCACATTTTTCATACACAAATCTATGCCGTACCAAACAATTTTGTACTAAATCTCAATGGCCGCATTTTTTCAAGACATTCTCAAACCGTGGGACCTAACCGTCACTATATTTTATTTTATTATTTATATAGCGTTTCTCTGGTCAATTTTGCGAATAGAAAATATTTTTCGCTACTAGTTCATTGGGGTATGCTTGCGAAATCGCCGCACGATAGTAGTTGTGGTCTCCTCAATTATGTGTCTATATTAAATACGTTATTTTTACTTATATTTCTTTTTTCGACATTTAGTTGGCATCGAAGGCATTCATGATTAAATTATGCACGTATTTTGCGATAATCACATCACGGGGAAGAATTCAGACAATAGGCAAAATATTGGGCATGGAAACGCTAATCACGTCTATTATTAATATTAATAAAGGTTATGTATAAGTAGCAATAAGTCGCTATATTTTTATTAGCAGTCGTAATTTATTTTTCAGATTTTGAATACGTTATCACCAAACAGGAACCACCTCGCATATGTTTCGGAACGGGTCTCGACCGCGAGGTGCTACCGACGAAGGGCCCGTGTTTAAGCCCATTCATGAGACGCACTGCAATGGAGATCAGACCTAATTTGGGGCCCGGCACCTACGATGGAGATCGCGACGCATTTTATGATCTAACGCATAGGGTAATATTTAATTATATCAATAATGTGCCAAATCGTTACCTACAATTTATATAATTAATTATATGTTATATCTTTGTTATTTAGCCAGTAAGAGCCAGGCATATATCCTTCATTACCTTTACTCCAGAAAAGTATTCAATGAATGATTTGCCTTCAAATGACGAATGAAATGACACAAATTGTTTCTGGAAGTAATTACAGTGCTTTATATACAACTATATCTTTGATAAGATTAGAAACATTTAATTGTTACTTATTATTATGTATGAATACAATTAAATGTTACCACAACCAACAAACAATTTTTAATATCCCACACGATATAGCTTATACGCTCTCTACATCTATACAAAAACACTAGAACAAAACCGTTAATTATCATCAATTTATCTTAACTTCCATAGATATACAGTAAACTCTACTATGGTCTGAAAGAGCCCCGTTGGAAAGTAAAGCATGAATACCAACCGCCACTAAAGGAACTCCCCCCGCCGAAACCTATCCCCCAAAACTGTGCTCCGTTTAATTCTATTTCTAAAAGAAAATCATTATTCACAGCTACCGACACTCCAGCGTAAGTGTTATTAAATCTAAAAACGGGTAAATTATATCACTAACAAATTTAAATTAACCTTTGAGTGCAGGTCTAATATGTTTTTCTTGATTTTTCATTAAAAAATATTTTTTGAGTTCTGAAAATACATACTTAATTTATATTGAATGTTTAAAGGGCCTGCGATTACTATCCTCTATATAAAAAGAGAGAGATGAATTTCAAATACAGCTTCTCTGGTAAAAAATATCTGAAATGTGCTGTTGAGGTACGATAATCTAATTAAAATAATTAAATGTAGTGTTTGCTATTAAACTCTTTCTGTTGTTATAACGATTGGGAATTTGTATGACGGACATTATTGCAGACAGAATTACCTTGTATAGTATTTGAATTCTGTCCGCATAGACACAATCTATTATAGTAAATAATGTTTATGGTTAATTTATAGATTAAATGTGTTCCATACAACTTGGACGTTTGCGATGTTTGCGGATGCTCATGCTCAGCTCAAGGCGACTATTGGCAATTTGAAAACAGGATCTTTCTTTGCAGAAATCATTATTCTGAATTATTTACACATTGCTTGTCGAAATTTCAAGGCGCTAAGTTAGCTGAATTTAAGGTAATATAGTCAAAACATACTTTTAAATGGTAAAATTATTATAACGCCGGTTTCAAAGGTGTGAGCTCTCTTTGAGAAGAACAAGAAAAGAAACTCAGAGACACTTTTATAATAATTATTTTAGAAGGTCTCTTTTCTTGAATTAAAGGGAATCTTGTCTCCATGGATTTCATTAATATAATCAAAGGAAAATGACAAGTTACCTGGGCAAGAGTAGATCTAAAATGTCTTTTGGGATTTTATTACGAATTGAACGTGCTCTTTGTGAAATGAGTTTAACTTTGAGTGTATTGAGTGTAACATATAATCTTGGTAATTTATTAATATTTATTTTTCAATCTCATAACTCTCCCAATAAAAAAAATCACATAAACTTCTTCTGTTCTGTCTTCCGGAGAACCTGCATTAGGCCGTGCAATTATCATAAATAATCTGCACCGATTTACAATAAGATATAAATATCAAATTACATATAACGTAAATGATTGAACCGATAAAATTTATGAAAAAATAATGTAGATGCCTTTTAATTTCCTTTCAGTCTATACGGGATTGTTTTTTCGCCCATGCGCATAACAGTTGCAAAGCTGCATTAAAAATAATGAAAGTCGAAGAAATACAAAAGAAACTAAGAAAAGAAGCATACCTCGATCTTTACTTTCCTCAACGCCGCCACTGCGCTAACTAAGGATTTAAATTTTTTACTTTATACATTTAATTTTTTAATAATTAGCTGACAACAAATTTAAATACAGTCCATTACGCGTTTTATTGGTCATTAAGTCATGTAAACTCTTTGTAAGCAACAAGAACTAAGTAAAAGACGATAGTTAACGGTAAATAGGGAAAATTCTTACCATAACCTAACGTCACAATCAGTGGAGATTTATTTAAGTCCTGAAAATTTGTATAGGGGACAATCTTTTAACAGATCTGTCTTTATAGTTAGATAACAAAGACTATAATATGTATTTATATACATTTTTTACTTAAATTTATTATCTTAATAATAAAATAAAGTTCAATAGGCATGTCATATCTCGAAAGTTGGTGTTGCGAAAAAGTTTCATCGTGGTTTTGAAAAAGTTACAATGTATCTTAAAAGGTGGCAACATTAATGATATCAATCATCTGACTTTTTACGCGTATGTCAACTGCCTTCTGCTTATTTATATTTACTTTGTATAAAAAAAATCGATTACGTGAAATTACACATTATGAAACTCGACTCAAATAATAAATTGATTAACAATGACAATGGTGCTGACAGTCCCGAAGAATTAGTGGATCCGCGACAAAATGCTGAAGATATCATCGACGAGATTCTCGCAGAGTTCACAGATACGCGAACACCGGAGATTGTAAGAAATGGGAATAGCATTTCGGATAATATTTTCAATATTATGCAACCACCGCAGACAAGGACACCGGCAAATTCATTTTCGGAAAACGCTACACTAGATGACATCGATCCATCCTCCGATCTCGGAACGTCCATTAGAAACAAATGTTTAGAACTGGAAGAAATCCTTCAAAGCTTAAAGTCACGGCTAAATCATGTCGTTTTGGACGAAAACATTGTACTTAGCCCAGAAGCGAATTCGTTGGAAGCTCAACTTGAACATGATCTGGATACAGATTGTCAGGAGGACCTTTCACTTCAAGAATTCCTTGAACTTCTACATTCACAAAATAAGATTTCCCCCACTGGTGTACAATGATCACTTAAAATCATTCCCATAGGTTAAATATAAGTAAAAATGAATTTATTTTATGCAAACTTAAGAATGTAATGCTATGAAAGTTATCAAGTACAGTGAATCATGCCCCTTGTATAAAATCAATTCTGAAGGTTATAGAAATATGCCTTGTATTGAAATTATTGTTGTACATTATAAAATAATAGCCATGTTTCATTTAATAAATTTATTGTAAACAAAAATATATTCTCAAATTTTTATATCACATATTATGTATTTTTACATGTCATTGAAAAAGTTTTTTACTTCTGAATTATCATCCATTTCGGTGAAACTAGGAACAGTATCCATTTCATATATTTGGCTGTCATCCTCATCTTTTAAATCAAAATTACTTAAACTGTTTTCATGTTTCTTTATGGAATGTAATTTTCTTTCATTCAGTAATTCAATGACATCATTTTTTTTTCGATCATATAGTTCTAATTTAAAATTTTGTATCCAATTATTGTACTGTGTGGGATCACCTTTAACACTTTCTTCTCTAAAAAACTCCATTGCATCCAATGCCTTTGTGCAATGTTTATCCAAGTTGCTATACATCAGGCTCTCTATAGCACTTATCATTTCTGATGCTAAATCACTTAAAAGTTTTCCTGAATCCTGAAGCAATTTGTAATCTTCAACAGGATTTATTGTACTAATGTTATGAACTTTATTTAAATTAACTGATAAAGGTAAATGAACTTTAGGCATATCAGTATTGGTAAAGTCATCAGTATTTACAGAGTTATCAGACATTTGTTCATTGAGTTTTTTATTTTTATGCTTAACTTCTACCTTATTTAAAATGAACAATGATTTTAACTTCTCAACTATATCAGCAGATCTTTTTTCTAGCAATGGAGGGACTTTGAATAACATCATTATGTCATTTCTAGGCGGTGGCAATGGTTTCCCAGGATTCATCGCTCGAAAAGCTATACAATCTAAAACATACTGAGCAGATGGACTAATAGTTTCCCCTATTGGGAATGCTTCTTTATCATCAAATTCATCAGCATCATATGCATTTTCAAGATCCATATTTTTAATTAAATCCTTGAATGTGTCTATTTGTTCCTTTGTACATGCAAACTTTGGAAGTTCAGTTTGTGGAAATGCCATACATTTGATTTCTTCTTTAAAACAAATACCAATCATAGATAAACAAAAATAACCATTTGTGTCTATAACTGGCATAAGTGCAAACATTCTTGGAGCATTACCATTATTATAAACTCTCCTAACAATACCAACTAAATTTAACTCTTTAAGGCATTGAACTAAACATTTCACAGCATATTGAGCTTTCTTGTCACCCTTACGGCCAAAGATATATGATAAGCCATCACCATTTAAGTTTTGCCATTGAACTTTGCTTGAGTCAGTAAACCCATACACATTAAGTGATTTAGGACCTGATTCATAAAGCAATGATTTATCCTGTTCAACAAATGGAATAATTTCTTGTCCATAGTTAAAGCCTTTTAACAGATTCTCACTATTAACAATATTTCTACTTTCTGGATGTAGATACACTCTATTTATACCAACAGCTTCTGTTGTACTTGCAGTACCAGTTACTGAATCACTAATAGCTTTACTCCACTTTTTTACTATAGGTTCCTCTTTGATTCTTATGTATGATGAAACAGGTATTTTTATATTGGGACCAATACAAAGGTCTACATTCCAAGGCATAGCATTAACATGTTTTCTTTTGTGAAAAACTAAATATCTCATTGTATCATCAAATAGAGCTGTTACTCCTTTTGTGCCTTCAACAAAATTTTTGACATAATTAATGTCATTATTTTTACATGGTTCTGAATATATATCAAAACCAATCACATCAATTTGAAAATCATCAGCAATTAATCCTTGCAATGCCTGAAACAAAAATTATATTATTATGTATGAAAGACAAAAGAGCCTAGTTCAATGATCTTGGTTTAATCCAATGCCTTCATTTCATTTTAATTTTTATTACCATATGACTAAAATAAAAATTGAGAGCAGGCACAGAAATTAAAGTAAAAATGGTGGAATTAATATTAATATAATGTAAATTTTTCGAATATTTATAAGTTAAAATTCAAAGTTACACACTACTTTAAAATAGTTCTCAACAGAATTAACCTGGTTGAAGCTATCTTCATCGATACTCGACAGTTTGGAAAAATTTGTCATAAGTATAATCCTTCGGTTACAGCACTTGATGCCACTGACTCCATTTTTGAAGTAATCTACTGCAACTAATAATGCATCAAACCAGTCCCCTGATGTGTTTGTTGCCTGCGAAAAAAAAATTAATAATTCTCACGTTCGATGGGTATGATATTATAAACCATTTCACTAAATTCATATTTTCGTAAATGATACATCTTGGCAAAATAAGTAATCACTATAATACCCTTAAGGTTGTAGTTCCGCAACGAAGACAATTGAATGACAAATACAATGTAAAAATTACATACGGTGTTTGGTAACTGCCGTATCATTTTCCAGGACGGCTCTTCAAGTTCTATAAACAATTCTATGTGTTTAAAAGTCCCTGGACATTGTAATGCCATGTTGTTTTTGGTTTTCTTTGACCCTAACAAGATTATTCCAAGAATATCTTTTCCTTGGCTCATTATTTTTCGTTCAATGATACGTTTAGTGCATTCTACGGCTTCTTCAAAAAAACTTTTAACACCTTTTTCTTCAACATTTGATGTGTTTTTTCCTACATCTATAATAATAAAAGTAGCTTGATCTACTTTTCGCGACATTGTATTTTATCTTAACTACCGTAAGAAAGTGAAAATAAAATGTTAACATAAATTACAAACGGCACGTAAATAGCGCCACTAATACTATATGCGAGCAATTGAAAATAACAAGTCTTAACAAGAATGAATCGGTGTTGCAATGTTAAATATTGACTAATGTTTTTTACAATTTTATTATTTATGGTTTAACATGTTTTCAACGTTAACTATTAAAATATATAAATTAAAACATAACAGTAGCTTTTAACGTTCGTTAAAATTGAATGAAATGCAATATATACTATTATTTATGCAAATGGTTAGTGTACTGTTATCAGTATCATATTTGCTACCAAATTTTTGTTAATTTTGAAAAATTGCATATTACTATTCAAAACTTAAATTTTCAACAACTCTTGAAATCGCGAATACCATAGATTACTAATATATAAAGACAGCGTATACGGTATAAGGTATAAACTGTCGTAACGACTAGTGTGACATCATATTGTGCTAAATAAAGTTTATTAATGAAACTATTGAATATTTTTTTTTTTGATAAAAATACAATCTTCATATTACAAGAGAATTATAGTACCTCAATGTGGAAGCACTACTACTAAAAATGCTAATCTATTAATATATGTCACAAACAGTGAACAACAACGAAAAAGTTGCTAAAACTCTCAAAAAGGTTAAGGGCCAAGTTTTATCAGAAAAATAAGGAATGGATTTTAATTAAGATCTATTTGATTGGATCATCGCACTCTCTATAATAAATACCATTTATATTTTTTTGAATGTGAAACAAGATTGACATTTTTATCAAAACACTTCACTATTCCATTTAAAGTACTTTGATTAAGGGGTTGTTCAATATTTATGATTTATAACATTTTTATTTTAAACTGCCTTAAAATTTTTAAAAGTATCATATTAATAGAATCAATTTACCATATAATTAAATATATTGGACTCGAAGTGAAATTGAATGTATAAAGAAAAAAATATTACAACTACAATTAATGACAACATTCTTGGATAGTATCATAAATCCTAAAAAACTATAAATGTTTCCCACGACGTAAACCCACAGAATAATACAATATATTATTGTTTGAATCATGTGACCCTGTTCATACCGAATTTATTTTCTAATTTCTAATCTCAAAACATCGAACCAATGCTAAATACAAACTCGAAAAACCCACTGCTATAAAATTAAAAACAACTATAAATAGGAACAAAATTCTTTATATATATATTCTTGCTACATAAACCCTGTAATTTACTCTGGTTAATAAAAAAGAATTGTGTAAATGAAAAAAAACAATTTTTCTTTTGTTCTTAGAAGTAATTTATATTGGAACACAAATAAAAAAATATTATTTAATTATCTGTGACAACAGTTATACACGTAAATACTATAATAATATACGTAATTTATTTTTTATAATAAAAATAAATCTAATTGTCATAAAATATATTTCGTAGATTAAAATAAATCATAGATAACCATAATCCTTTAGATTTCTATAACACCTGCTTACATCTCGTCAAATATATTCTCAGCTTCTGAATCTATTTTAATATGTTCGAAATAATAATCTTGTGTCAGATCACTTACATCACTATTTATCAATTTACTCAATTTATTTTCATCATTAAGAATATAATCTATATTTTTATTTTTTATTAAATTTGTTATATCATTTTTTCCTCTACATACAAGTTCTGTTTTAAATTTTTTGAGCCAATTATTATAGAATGATGGATCAGACTTAACTCCCTCCATCCTGAAAAATAACATTGCTTCTAAAGCTTTAGTACAATGTTCATCTAGACTATTAAACATGAGAGTTTCTATAGCATCTGTCATTTCTTGCATTACAATATTTAAAGGCTTTCCAGAGTTTAAACAAAATTTATAGTCACCTATAGGATTAAGAGTTCCAATATTGCATATATTAGATACATTATCTTCCACTTTGTCATAGTCAGCAATATTATCAACTTCCAATGCATCTGAACTAGAGGCACTTACATTATTTTTTCTTTTTGTAATAGCATTTAAAACAAATAATGACTTTAGTTTTTCTAATGAATTTTCTACATTATTTTTAATAACAGATGGAACTTGAAATAATTTCATTATATCACTTCTTGGTCCAGGCACTGGTTCACCAGGATTCTTCGCGCGATACACAATAGAATCATATATATGTTGTACTGTAGGGCAAGGAACCTCTCCTATATTAAACGTCTCATTATCATCAAACTCAAAGTTGTCACCATTAAGGTCCATGTCTTTTATGAGATTTTTAAATGCATTAACTTGTTCATTAGAACAAACAAACTTTTTAGATTCCGTTTCGGGAAATGTTATATGCTTAATTTCTTCTTTATAACAAATACCTACCATAGACAAACAAATAAATTCTTCTTCTTTAACAGGCATAAGAACATACATTCTTGGTGCACTGGTTGCCCGTTTAACTCCTCTAGCTATACCAACCAATTTTTCATCTATAAGGCACTGTGCCAGACATTTTATCGCATAGTTGGCGTTTTTACAACCGTTACGCCCGTGTACATATGATAAGGTATTATGATTTAGATTTTCCCATTTAATATTGCTGGCAGAAGTAAAACCATAAACTCTAAGTGACATTGGGCCTGACTTATAAATTAAAGAATTATCAAGTGCTGAAATTGGAACAATTTCCTGACCATAGTGCCATCCTTCTGTTACCCTTTCATGACTTAGAAGTCTATTGTCTTCATCGAAATATAGTGTTTTTTTTTTACCAACAGCATAAGAATCACTAGCTTTTCCAGTTATTGGATCCCTGATAACAAATTTCCATTCTTTTAAAATATCATTGTTTGTGATTGTCTTAACTCTTAAGTATGAAGAAATTGGTATTTCAATTTTTCCAATGTGAAGACCTACTTTCCAAGTACTTCCAGTGGCATATTTTTTATTATAAAAAAGGAATTCTTTCATAGCTTGATCAAATGTGTCAGTTACGCCATTAGTGATCTCTATAACTTTTTTTATCAATTTTGTATCAGTGTTAACAACTGTCTCAGAATTAATATTATATCCAATTACATCTACTTGGATGTTTTCTTTTATGAGTTCATTAAGACCCTGAAATAATTAATTTATAAGCTATAATATATGAAGAAAATATATGAAATTAAAACAGAAATCATTACTTTTTGAACCAACAACTCTATAAAAGTTGTTATTGGTCTCTAACATGTTGAAGCAGGCTTGATCCATTGGTTGGTTTTATTTAAGGCTGTTCATTTCATGAACATTCCAGTTTTAACATGTTAGTACATGTATTAATTGAAATGTTAAAAATTTTAGACTCCCATCTATGCAAAAAGGTTATATTTCTCTTTCCACCAAAACTTGCATAAATGTCTATAAATTCTAATTTCTAATTTATTTCTTCAAACATAGGTTTGTAACTAATTGACAGTGGCTATAAAATATACTCAAAAAAAAATCAAGTTTTCATGGAATTAGAATGTGTTATAGGATTGTTACAGTTACATATTTCAATATAAGTTTACTTTAAAACTACCTTTTCAATTGCAATTTGGCACACATCAGTTGGTGTCATGAAATTAGTGAACAAGATAATTCTTTTTTTCAATTCTTTTAAATTTTTATTTGTGAAGTGGGTTGCTGAAAATACTAAGGCTTCAAACCAGTCACTGCTATTTTTGGTTGGCTGAAAAAATTTGATATAAAAGGTGAATGTAATACTTTTAAAACTTGTAAAATTAGTAGTACTATGAAACATAGTGAAAATGAAATATATAGCTTATAACAGTGAAAAGTCAAGTTTGTGACAAAAAAAAACTAGTGTTAAAGTTACAGGTACATAGTGGAATAAAATTTATTACATTTAAGTGATAAAAGGTAAAATATATCAGAGGACAAAAATTGAGTAAATATATAACAACTGTACGTTATTCATTACAGAATATTAAATTATCATGGCAAGCCACAAAAACAAGAAATAAAATTATGTAAAGCATAAAAAAATATTCATATAATTAAGTGAGGGATTGCTATAAAGATAATTATTAAATGTTTTACCTCATCTGGCAAACTTCTTATCATTTTCCATGATGGAAGTTCGAGATCACTCAATAATTCAACATTATTAATTGAGCTAGAGTATTCTTTCGTACTATTTGAACCCATTAAAATGATACCAATTAGATCATTTGTCAAAGCCATTATTTTCCGTTCAATAATACGAGTAATGCATTTTTTACTACTTTCAAAGAAACTTTTATCGCCATTGCCGCCAGAAGTGTTATATCCTATATCAAAAATTAATAAAGTCCCTTGTAAAGCCATGTTATATCTAAATTAGAATTTTTAAAAGAAAAATACTACACAACTACTACTACTACAACTAATATAAGGAACTGCCATATAAGTTTAATCTGTTATCATATTTTATTTACAGAACTAGAATTCACTCAGAAATACATGTACCAAAAGTTGTTCTTGTAATGTATTTCTCGTAGTTAGGTGTTATTTATCATTAACACGTTGATACCAGCACAAACATTACGGCCTTAAATGTGACCCACCGGTGAGTCATGCCGGCGTCACCGTGTTGGATAGTATATATTAATGAAGATTGCAAAAAAAAGAAAAAAATATCCCGCCTTTATCAGTAGGGCGGGATATGCTGCATGATAATAGAAATTATAGACAAACGTCATATTGCTTTAAAAATTTCCCTAAAAATCAATCTGCAAGTTAGGAAACATATTTTCCCACTCTTTTTAGTTTTATAATATGGCTTGTTTTTCCTGTCATTATTAAATTCATATTAGATTAACGTTTACACAGTTACTTCTTAACAACTTAGAATGATCATGCAATCAAGTCTATCTAAATAGCATTTAACAAAAAAGGCTATTCACTAGTTAATATTTCATACGTTGTTTGTCATAAAAATTACAAAATTTTCCATAAAATTATGAAAAATCTATTATTCAGAAACACTAGCAGAACTTTCCGCAGTATTTGCTCTTTGGCTCGAAGTTTATTATCAGTCATAGTGTATAATCTATGGAATAACGGGTACAATAATAACAATTCTAATAATAAACTTTATTTTAACCAAAATACAACTTTTAACTACTACAATTTTGTGGAGCCGCCTTTTAAGCATCAGCAGCATTTTTTTTAATTATGGGATCGAATTTGCTTAGTCTTGTCAATAAAAATAAGAAATATTAAAATTAGACTACCTAGTGAAATGATAAAAAACCTAATGTGAAAACCTCCTTGCCAATGATGGCATTTTAAAATATGTATGACCATAATACTATTTCACCCAAAAAAAAGGAAAAAGTCTTATTGTTAGTTAGAGAGAATTATATATGATGTAAATCACTTTTATTTCTATAACTGCTAGGTTTTTGTAACGTCAATTCTATTATTATGTGCACAGATACACTATTTGAAGGAAAGAATTATAATACTCTGTTGTATTGATTCTTGGTTGAAAAATTAATTTAACTTTATGGATCCATTACTTTATGTCAAATGTCAAGAAACTACTTGTTTGGTTATTATATTTGTAATTGTTAAAAAAATGGTTGACAATTAATAAATATAAAGTAGTGTATAATATTTAAATAAGATGATAACTTTGTTCTGGCAAGAATCCATATTATTGATACGAAATCATGAAGTTTTCATTTCAACATAGAGCATTTTATTGTTATCTTGGAATGAGTGTTTGGATTTTTTTCTTGATAACAGGTATGTAAACAATAATACATGTGTAATATTATGAAAAAATCTACTAAAATTTAACAAAAGTGGGAAGGTTGATAATATAAGGGATGTTAATTTGATTTAAAATCAAACAAGAGTCCTGATGAAATAATGATTGAGTTTTTTGTGTGTATTGTTTTTGTAGCATTTCTTTCATGTTGCCTTTAGAATAGCACTTTTACACAGGTCCTAGCCAAGAATAACTATTGTTAAGAGAAAATATTTAGTTCATTTTCATACTTTTTTCCTGAATACCTTCTATATAGCAGAATGCTTTCTATTCAGTGTAAATATAGTAAAATTTTCGTGTGCAATGTATGTCAGGTACATGTATGATTTGAATTCTATATGTTAAGGTGAATAAAGTGCATAGCATTCCCAATGGTATAGTATTAAAGTAATAGGCGAATATAAAGCTACCTAAAAAGTTATGTCGCATGTCTAACATGAAGAATAATTTATATAAAATTCCAAAAATGCCTGTACATTCATAATATATTCACCCTTGATCTGATGAACAAATATTGTTTTTGGCACGTCAATGAAGTCAGTTTTTATCACGAAAATTGAAGTTTATATGGAGATACAATAATTTTCTAGTTCTGGATAAAATATCTGTCATAAATATAATTCATATTATAAAAACCTTCACTTTATTGTACTAAGTTTTTAATTATCTGAATTTTTATGGGGGCAATGGTACACTGGTGATTATTATTTAATTGTATAATTATTTATAATGGTTTGTTTCAGTTGTATATAAGTACATATCAATAGGTGAGGAAACTGCCGCAGTTAAAGCTGTGCAAAATGAGTACATATCAAAGAGTGACATTAAATTTAAAAGGATATATCTCAAAGCTTGTAATCCAGCAGATAACATAGTAAGAAGATCAGAAGGTAATACCTTTTTCATAATAAGAACTTTTTAACCTTAACTCATCTTATTTCTAAAATGTTCTATGTATACCTCATAATTTTACTGATTTTTACACTGAATTATAAACAGTAAAAACTCTTTTCAGGTGTTATCGACAGTGACACCTGGTTATTACAGGGCATTTTAGTACTAACTAGGCATGGCGACAGGGGGCCACTTACCCACCTCAAAGGCGGCGACAAACTACCCTGTGATACAGAACCTATTTCAGCACTTTTGAAAAGGTAAAGCATTAAAAAACATATTTAACAGTTTTTTATTGTGTGAAAATGATGAAAACAAAAAAATTATGTGTGATAGGTACAATAAACTTCAAATAATGTATGGTGTGGTAGAAACATCAGCACCATTATTTATATGTCAAATTATACACTAGGAGAGATTAAGATATAGCACTAACATGTACAAATGAATTTCAAATCCTTATTACAAGTGGTAAGGTTGGGTAGTAGTAGTAGAAAATATTCTATGAGATTTTATAAAATGATGGGATATGACAAATATTTATGTAAAATGGTATGCTCTTTGTCACCAATATGATGTTCAAATATTATTCTAAAGTTTGAGAAAGTGCAGTAAGGTTCATGGCCTTCCAATTTTATTTATAGGCTTTATAAATGTAACAGGAGCATATTTAGCATATTTAGCTTGTAGACCAGTCTTTCCCAAAGTGGGCGATAACGCCCCCTTGTGGGCGCTGCAGGTCTCAAGGGGGGCGGTAAGAGAC
>DWQX01004794.1:0-14262 GCA_018245475.1 Pharmacophagus antenor
TTTTTTTAAAAAGTGTATTGCTGAAAGATTTCAAAACACGATCCAAAATTGTATCGTGTTACATTTTGACTGAAGTTTTCACTACTTTTTCACGTGAATGTAGTTTTTTGACTCCTTGATAAGACAAGCCCCACCAAACCATCACTGACGCAGAATGATGACCACGTTGTACCTTTCCGACCACTTGAGGAGCTTCTTTAGAACTGTCAGCGTACACTTTATCATTTTGCGTATTGCAATATTCTTATCTTATTAATCGTGAAAATTTTTTCACCGATTAAGAGGATATTTCTGTACCTTTCACCTGCGTATCGCGACACAAGGCGTTTTGATCAATCCACTCTCTTTAATTGTAAACACTGACTAAGACATGTGTTGTATATTAACGATAAGGACTGAGCTTCAGGCCTTGTTTTATAATACGTGACAGAGTCCTAGCGGGAATCTTCATTTCTCCCGATAAGATTTTATGCTACCTAATAGGGTTTCGAAAAATTCTGGCTTTAACAGCATTAACAGCCTTTGAAGTTTTAACAGCACGCGGTCGCCCCGATTTTTGTTGGTCTTCGACAGAGGAACTGTTGTATTTGGTGATAGTACGATATACGAACATATGGCTGATATCAAGCTTTTGAAGTGTCTGGAATATGACCGGAGGCTCCATACCCACTTTGTGCAAGGCGATCACTGCAATCCTATTTTCTTTAACACCCCATTCCTTATAGTAACTTGATAATGAACACAAAAAATATGTGCAATGGCGCGAAATTGAAAGATGTTTTTTTTTAAATAATGAAACTGTTTCAAATTCAGAATAATTAAAAAATTAAAAAAGAGAAAAGTTTTTATATAACAATATTTACGGCCAGACTAGATAGATACATGTAACATAAAAAAATATTGTTTTGGTATCTATCGACTATGAACTATTACCGTAGGTATTTATAAAAAAAAATATGTAAAGACACCGTGTTTATAGAGTATTATTATGATGACATTACTAGTTATAATATCTTGCGTATACGGCAATTTGATTTTTGCATGTATACCTAAACACAATATGAACGTAAGCATAGAAGCACCCGGGTTATGTTATTTCTAAGACAAATTATAAAATCGTCGACCAGTTTAATATGAGCTTTGGCACGACATGGAACCATTTAATTATATTTGTAATGTCCGTGATGCAATGTACTAGGGAAAGGTCATCTAACACTGGCCAGTACTTTTGCCCAGCGGTTATATAAATAGACAGCGAACAGATTTCGAATGCTCTCGTTCTAAATTCAAAAGTGTGCGACGTCGGAGATGCCCGGACCGTGTCGAAAAATCGATATCTAATGTAGTTTACTGCCTCATAGTAAGACACTGGAAAGGCCACAAAATTGTGTGTACTGTTAACGGAGATAATTGTGTATTTGTGGGTGAAAATGTGTGAACAGTGCAAACAGCGATAAAGCGTGGATTTATCACAATTTATTGGTAAGTTGATATTTAATATTTTAAATTCGATACCTCATCGGCTATAATAATTATATACTCAATTTATTTAAGACCATATTAGTAAGATATGTAGATGTATAATACAAAGTAAAAGAATAATTTAAATTATATTAATTACATAAGTAAATGTAACTCATGCTAATAAATCCTATCATAGAATGATTATTTTCAAATACTTGCCAAGAAATTATAAAATGGGTCCTTTCAGGAGTTAGTAGTGTTCATGACGTATCACGAATAATTTAATTTGGACAGAGAATACATATATTTACAGTTTTAAGGCTTATCAAAAACATTTTTTTAGATAAAAGACATTTTATAATAAATAACACGAAAACTATTTCTTAAATGAATGTCGGCAATTATAATCTGCGAATATTTTAAAATAAAGATTGTTAATTCTTTTAATAATATCGTATTATGTTCGGTAAAAGTATTAATTACTGCAATTAATTAGCTTGAACCGCCAATTCTAAAAAAAAAGTTGCGCCGGTGTTGCCACGTGCGGGTAACAGTTACAGATTTATTTTTAATTCAACTTCAGGTCACTCGCATCGAACATGCCAATTCTTTCTATCTGTTGTGATTTATTATATTTCTAAAAATGTTTTTAAAATATTTCTCATAAGCCTCAATTGGTGGTTGAGTTGTTTTAACCCGCCTGATTTCGCCAAACACCCGAGTATCTTGTGAACTGTTCTCAAAGCAGAATGCGTTGTGAACTGATAGTAATTAAACGGTTGACGTTTCAAGGTGATTGCACAGATTCTATATAATATAGAGATTTTAAGTCTGAGTTTGATTGTGTTCCAGCAGTCATATGTGGGAAGCAGAGTATTCTGTGCGAGCACGCTACACCATATAACATGCGATTCTGTAGTCAAATTTAAGCCCATTGCCGATAGAAAAGATAACAAGAGTATGAGAATTAGCAAAACAACATTTATTTTTATTAGATTTATATAAATATCATGTATATGAAACGAAAGTGCTAGCGATTTTGTGCGAGTCTATTGTAAATCTCTCATGATTCCACACTTTAAATGTCTTTAATTAATTTCAATGTAAACGTTAGTATTTGTCGTACTTTTGTAAAGAGCTGGGAAGTATGTTAGCGAAAAGAATAACAAAATTAAAAATATTTAATTTATTTCTCCTAAGTGTAAAACGATTTTCTCTTCATTAAAATGCCATAACACTATCGATCGGTGACAAAAAGAAATTCTTTCATCTTGTGTTTTTCTCGATAAGCTCTTTAGCGCACTGTTTTTTTTTTTGTCATTTAAAAATGAATGTATAGAATTAAAAAACTGAATAAACGTCTGAAACTTTGCCTCTCGATAGGCATCAGCTACAAAAGTCAGAATAACGGAATAAATGTGGGCGAGCGGCGAAGACGAAAAGCCTAATAATCGGCTACCGGTCGATAAAGTGTTAAGTATTAACCTAGTGTTTATAACATACTAAATTTGATAAAACTTAGTAGTTTTTGCGAACTTAGAAATTTTCAAAACGGGTTCTTTTGCTCTCTGCAACGATGATATCGTTACAATGAACTATTAAAAAACTTCTCAATGTGCAGATGTTTCTAGAAAATTATTGTATGAACAGATTTTCCCATAAGTTAAGCGATTATTCTGCAGTGGTAACCTCACGGATTCTCCCAAAAGTTTAATAGGTTTGCAGCTTTCAGTGGCCTGCGGCATTCGTTCGCGGTTGGACGTGTAATAGATTTTCTTACGTAGATTTTCTAGAATGTAACAAAGTCCAATAAAAGTTACAAATTCATACTACATTATGAGGTGCATGTGAATTGTTTAGTGTACAAGTGCGGGTGTGCTTTCTTTGATTGTGCAAATGACGTTCTGCATATTTATATGGAACAACGTAAAGGTTTGTTTTGTTGCAGTTTCCGACTTTTTGTCCGGGATTTCCCGTTCCTTTTTTTTTAATATCTTTGTTTCTTTGTATTAAGATGTTATTATCTACTTAATATATTATCGACTAGATTTTTACAATGAAGTTATGTATTTGTATTGTAAGAATAGTGATATTTACCAATTCTATATACATTTAATGGATAAATATTGAAGACAAACAAGAAATAGTAAAGATTTTAAATAAACATGATCGCAAAGTTTAATTTCTTAGAGATAAAGATGTTATACATTTAAATTAATTTTACAAAACAATATGTTAAATGTCATGTTACATAATTATTTATTGCTAACAAATCGAGCCATAGTTAAATAAAAAAATATTTGATCAAAAATTAATACTTTCCATAATTCTATCCTTAGAGTCGAATATTTTTCATAACATTTTACGTCCTACCCTGAGATTTATTTTTATTAATAAAAAAGGTGTTTCAAAACTTTCTAATGTCACTATGTTTCCATTTTTCCCTCGCTCAACGTTGAAGTTTTATCATGCGTGTAAATAAAGTGGTACAAATACGATTGGAAAAAAAAGATAGATCAAATCGGTAGTGCTATGCGTGGATATAGAAAAATCAAAGAAACAAAAATAGACAGGCTTCGAATCGACAACTACCTTCTTATAGTCCATGAAAATAAATTACATTACTCGACATTTGATTTGTTACATCGGGCAGAAGACGAAGACTTACGGAAATGATCGGCCAGGTTCCGTTTTGTAGAGCGCTGTCTCTGTCGCACAGTGGTTCGACCGCGACAGACAAAGATAACGCTTTACAAAACCGAACTTAGTCTCACATCTCGCTCTTATTCTCGATGTGCCAAATCAAATACCGGGGTACTGTAATAAAACATAATATTATGATGTAAACTTTTTCCTTGTCTTTGCGGTCATGTCAAGACTGTGACTATTGTAATTTATGAATTTTATTCCACATTATAGTTCAAATAGGTTATGCCGAGCTTTTACCCTTGTTTTCTCGAAAGCAGTTGTGACTCCCCGAGTGTTGCGGCGTCTATGGGCGACGGTGATCACTTTCCATCAGGTGAACCGACCGCTCGTTTGCCTTATTTACCTAAAAAATAAAATATGCCAGTATCCCCACAGCTGTAGTTGTATTTCATAATACAGTTTCATATTTTACCCAGCTTTATAATTTATCGTAACTGCGGTGGTATTCGCGAGTTAAACACCGCCTCGGTCATTATAACGCCACTATGTAACGGGTTAATTTTTTTTTTAATTTTAACACGCGATACTCGTAAGTTTGCGGGCAATTTTGCGTATATCTTGATTTTACAATTTAATTGATTACTATAACGCTAATGACTTGGTTCGCATATTATATTTCATTTATTTGCTATTATACGTTTATACAGATGGAAACGTTGAAACTTTACTCAACGGACGCGATGAATTTCATATTATTCGATAAATGATATTTCATGTATTAATAAAACTTTTTTTTATTGGAATAATAAATAAATAAATTTCTGAGACATTTCCTACATACAGTTTTCTGATAACAAGATAGATAGCTTAATAGAACCTGTAGTATGGGTTATCCGAGATACATACATAGATATTCTTAAATAAATACTTAAATAAATATTAAATACCAGACACAGAACATACACAAACATCCATCAAATTAATGTTCGTCCTGTGCGGCAACGTAACCCGCCGCCTGTGGTGTAAGAGGTAGGGTTACTACCATTACACCAACGGCACAGTCAAATGGCCTTTACAAGAGTAGTTCCCTTGTATTTATGTCGAAGTTGCGGGGATCGTCTAGTCAATTATGACAATGTGACCTTAAAAACATATTTGCCTCACGACATGCAACGCCAAATCGATGGCTCAAACGTCCGTGGTTGTTGGACGGAATTTGTACGACACTGTTGTTTTTGAGCAAGATATTCGCATAGAAATGGGATGAGGTATGAAAAAGAAGACATGTGAGCGAGAAAATCATGAGTATGAAAGAAGAAGAAAGGAAAGCGTGACTAAAAATTTAGAAATCAATGACATGATAAGAATAGGCCCTGTCATAACGCAACAGGGGTGAACGAGACTAAAAAATAAAAATAAAAGATGTTCGCATGTCCATTTCAAAATTTTCATTTACACAATACTCACATGTACGATTGACGGAGAACAGCAACGCTGTAATGGCGGCAGAATGACGTAGAGTTTGATAAATAGCCAGGCGAGTTCGAACAACTCTACCACTATCCTTACTCCACTAAGCCTGGAATCGAATCCGAGACCACCGCGTTACAACACAAGCGGGTGAATCACTGCGCTAAGGAGGCAGTCGAGAGAATTTTACGAATCCACACCCAAAGCGTAATAAGCGACAAAACACAGGGTACAGATAGTAAGATATATGTTAAAAAAAACTTAGCTACAGTACTTCGCAGAAAGTAATAAGTGTAACATGTTCGGTGAATTCCCAGAGCGAAAACGAATGCAGAATACATTACGATATCATACCATTTATAATTATTACTGGAAGTGCAAGGGCGAGTCTGATTGCTTTCATTAAGTCTAAATGTTGCGTCTGTTAATAGGACTATAAAGTATGAAGTCTTGATCAACGCCTTATTAGTCTTGCCTGATTTATAATACGTAGTGTAGCTTAAAAACTATATGGGCCGCTTTATTCGCTGTATGTAAAGAATTACCGTCTGCTAACACGTAGGCTTTAGTTTATTTATTTTATTCTTCCACACGAGCAATAGAGTATTGTGATAGTAAAATCACTTTGAATCCAACTAACTGTGTATCAACCCTCAATGACGACCCACCGCAATCGCGGAATCGATCTGTTCCGGCAATAACACACTTGGAAGTCTGCGAAAAAGCTTCATTATCTACGGCCTCATTGTTACTTAACATCCTCTAAAAGTGAGATCAAGCGATATAACTCATTCAAAATAATAAAAAAAAACACAAATATAATTACGAATAAAACAACAATGTAAAATATGTAATATACAAAATATAATAGCGCTGAAGAAGTATTTTACGAAGTTACACATCTTATTGGTTTAAGCGTAATATAATGATATCGCATCATACTTTGTTTTAATAACTTTCGCTAACAGATGATAATTGTACATACAGTGTTCTACTGGTGAATTACAGACGGTGTTTCTTCACCACAGGTAGAACACTTGGAAAATGGTGAAGAGTAAACGTTGTAGGGTGCTGTAATAAATTTTGACGTCGTATGTGTTAAGTCATAGTCTATTTTGAATAAATCGGTTGTGATCGTTGATACTTAAATGCAGGGCAATAGTTTTCCATATACGAATATAAACTGTCATGGCATCAGTTAATTGGATATTATCTTCGTAATTACTTATCGAATACAAAAATATTTATTTACAAAATACTATTAATTATCTATTAATTTATAATTTTATCAAAAAATATCACCTAGTATAACACTTACTCATATCGGTTTAACACTAGATTTACCGGACCCGTCATTTTGACGGACCATCATAATAAAAAGTTATTATATAACTTATAATATACGCGTTTCACTTTTTAATACTTTATAGCGCCTCTGGCAACATTATTCTATACATTTTATTGCGAAACAGGAAAAATAAGAATACAATAATGCAGAGAATTACTACAGACTAGAAAGTAAAACCATAAAAATATCTCTGTAAATTTAGTGTTAATAGTAGGTTACGGAATTGTTTTGTTAATTTAGAAAAAAAATAAATTTGCCATAAACGACGAAAAAAGAAATAGTAAATTCGGACACATGTAAGTGTAGTGTATTTTTGAACGAACGTTGTCATGTCAAAGTGACCCGTCCCGTAAACCTAGTATTGACACTAAATTTACAGACACATTTTCATGAGTTTTCTTCTCGGATCTGTATAAAGTTTGTTCATAATTGTATTCTAACTTTTCCTGTTTTCCAATAAAAGGTACAAAGCAATGTTGCTAGAAGCAGTATAAAAAAATGAAAATTGAAACACATATTAATATACAGAACTTTTCTGGGGGTTTTCCGTCAATACGACGAGTCCTGTAAATAGTGTTAATTATGAATTATCGACATCTGACATCTAAAATCGGCCTTTAATTTTGCTGTAGCTACGAATTTGTAGCAATGTGGCTCGTAGCTGCCGTTGTTACAGATTCGTAGTCGTCTACAGTTACTTTTTATTGCCAGAATGTAACTTCCCCTTTACAATATTTTATGCCAGTTAGATGGCAAACTAGCATACGGTCCGTCTGACGGTAAAAGGTTTATTAATTAAGCTTATGGACTAAATATTAGATTAGAGGCATCACGACTCCGTTACCATGGTGAGTTAATAAAAAAAACTATCACAGAATCCTAGTAAAAAACTGCTAATTTTTATTAATCACTTTTCTGCCCATCGATGCTCGAGGCATGAGTTGAGATGTAGGAGTTACAAACTATGTTTATGTTTATGGGCTAAAAATTCCCCAATTTCATTTGATAATAACTGACAATAAGGCCATAAATAGTGAAGAATGATCAAATAAAATACTTACGGTTAACTTCATATGTCGTATTACAGCAAATATTGTTATGGCAGGAGATTTTAAGGGTGGAAGCTAGCCAGCCAGGTGAGTTAGGAGAAACTCTACTACCATCCTGGGTACTATTTATGTGGCCCGGGAATCGAATCCGGGACGTCCGTGTTCAATCGGTCAGTCACTGCGCCACAGTGGCAGTCGTATCTAAATATGTTACATTCCACTCGGCTTATTCGTCCTCAATATAAGTTACATTACGTTTTACGTCATACGCACGCAATAGGTTTTGGCCGTCCGCCAGTAACGCGTTACATCGAAAAAAATCAAATGCATCGTTAACAATGACGTTTCATTTTGGCTACTACTTCCATTGCGTTGTGGTTGAACACTTGCTTTATGACACGTAGATCTCGGGTTCGATTACGAGGCTACCCGAATAGTGGAATCGGGATGGAGGTAGTTGTTTCGAATCCGCCTATCTAGCTAACATCCTTATTTTACCGCCATTATCACGGCTGCTGTGTTCCGGTAGCCACTCAAGTGAGAGCGAAAGCATTCGGGGCCAGCATTCTTTCCGATTTCCAGCCTCATTGTCACTTAATATCATGTGTCAATTGAAATCAAGCGTTAGCTCGCCTGTTGCCAAAAAAAAAACATCTGAACAATTATTTCTCATCTTTATTTATTAGCATTTGTCCTGTGGTTATCTCGACTTCATTATTATGTAATCTCGCAATATAAAAATATTATACAATTGTCAAACTGATTATTTACTAAAAAATACGTAACATAATTCTATTTATTTTTTTATTTTACAAGGTTCATGAAACTCCATTAGGGACGTATCAATAAAGTAAAATGAAATATTTATCTTTTCGACTTTCCTGTATTCCAGTTGCCAGTGGTTGCGATTTCATATTAATTTTCTAGGAATTGGGTCAACGTGTTCTGCGAATACATACTTCTACAATTTAAGGGTAGCTTTTATAGAGAATCTATCTATACAAAGTCTTGATATGTTCACCGACTGACATATATATCAACGCAGAGCCTTAACCACTGGTCCTGGAGAAATTTTAGAGGGTGTGTTCTTTGTGACGTGTGGATATCCACTAAGGGGTATTTTGTAATTCCTACCCTAAGGACTACGGAGGGGGGAGAGGGAAGAAGGGAGGGGGAAGAGTTCAAATTTCATTGAATCTTTTCATTGTCCGAGTCGATGAATTCGACAATTACTACACATACTGGAGAGGGGCTAATCTTAATATTATTTTTAAAATGACCACGCCAAGAGGAGCTGGGCCGGTGACCGCTAGTGTAACTTTTTTTTTACTTAAATAACAATGCATTTGCTAACATGCGTTTTTTTTTATCACAAATCCTTCGTCTAAAATACAATCCAAAGTTCGACGTTAGGCAGTCGATTCCGTAACATCCGAAGATGCCACGTGTAGTGGCGAAACGCGTTTTGTAATATAAACAAAACACAATGGAGATGTAGTCTAGTATCTATGTAGTAAATCTCACTAATCAAGAAGCCTGTTCACTCTCAAAGAGTCCCACGTCATACAGATGTCACTCGCGCCGGTGGACTTTTCCAAATCTTCCCTGATAACGTTATGAAGTATAAAGCAAATCGGTTTGTAGAAACGTGCAGAATATCGACAGCGAAGGGATGTACGAACGCCGCGGTCTGTCTCTATGTCCGACGATGAAAGGGAAATGCGGCTCTAGATTACTTGATTACAATATCATTCGTATCAAAAACCAAATAAAACCTGAACCAACGAGAAAAACCTGTCCTCTGCTACTTTTCTTAAGGTGTTAAGTTACTTTGATATAATTTATTGATGAATTCTAAGTTTTCACGTTCCGTGCAGCTTATTTTCGACTGTTTTTAATACTTTTAAAGCTGGAATTTTTTTCGTACAGTAAAAAAACCGTAAGAAAAAACGAGTTAGGTAAGTGTTACATTTTATCCTTACTATTAATCTAAAAAGTAAGAGGTTCTGAGTTCATCGTTTTTCTTCTTTGTTCCTTTTTATTGCATACTACGCATGATTAAAATTTGTGGTCATGTTTTGGTTATTTCTTTTTCTTTGAAATAGTTTAAAAAATTAAAAAAAATATGAACTGTTGTGACGGGATAATTAAAAATATTAACGTTTTTTTCTCTTTATCAAAATTTACTTTGAGAATGGTCATATGATTCTAAGGCCTGTTTCAAAGATGTACTCTCCACATAAGAATTTTCAAATGAACTATTTTAAAGTAGTTTTTATGTATTTATGATATTTCTACTTTTGAAACAATCCTTGTATTGTAAAACTGGCGCGCGGAAGATTGAGGAATATCAGGTATTAGTAGGCTATAAATATTTATGCGATGTATACCCGGACAGGTTTTACTTATAACGTCACATCGGCGTGTGACGTAACAGCCAAGTGTCGGATGTGAGTGAAGACAGCGTCGCGTGTAAACCGTGTTGACGGATTGTGAATTTGTATTTGCTGGACAAGAACACAGTACATTTCTGACTGCCTCCGTGGCGCAGTGAGAACTGTAAAGTTTATCCGCTTGCCTTGTTACACGGAGCTCTTAGGTTATAGGCTATCACTTGGCTTCATTTCACCTAATATTAAGTGACAATGAGGGTGTTAGATGGTAAAGCGTGCTCGTCCAGAACAGTTCTGGCTCTCACATGTATGACTGCCGGAACACAGTAATGTTATGGCGGCAGATTGACATTAAGGCCTGGCAGCTTTTGGAAAAACCCTATCACCCTCCAGAATCCAATACTTATGTGGCCCAAGAATCGAACCCGGCGGTGAATTTCATGTCCCATATATTACAAATATTTTTGCCTCATATATCGCGGTGTTTTATAACTTAACTCATCGACATTATCACCGATCACGATCGTATGTCAAAATAATATTTTTTTTGCCGCTAAAAGTAATGCTAAAATCGTTTTAATTATCCTATCGGTCATCATTCGAAAACTCATGCACAAACCCACGCACAAATACACAGGTTTTTAGTTGAAAAGAATTGAAACTGATTTGTGGACAAATGTCAACATTGTATATTTAAAATGTGAACAAGAAAAGTTTAACATGAAACATTTATACGTAACGCCTTATACGGAATAACACGAGCACATAAGACGTGGCGGTACACTCCTACAAGTCTGAAAGTCCGGCATACCTCATTTAAGCAATATAATGCATTAACACTAGACTTGCCGACACATTTTTATAGTTTTATTTCCGAATTTGTAGTGATTTTGTGCATTATTGTATTTTTATTTTTCGTGTTTTGCAATGAAATTTATAGAACAATATTGCCAGGAGTAATGTAAAAAAATTTAAAAGTCAAACGCTTATTATTATGCGGAACTTTTTATGTACCGTTCGTCTGTCTAAATGGCGGGTCCGGTAAATCTAGTGTTAAAATATATAAATCATATGCTATCAAGTGTAAACACGACGATAAGGATAAAAAAATGGCAAGATTACGTCTTGAATTAAAAGTTTTTTTATGTAGATAAATATTTAACACTAATTTCATGGACTTTCTTTTCGAGGCCATAGACATTTCTTTTTTTTTAATTTGTATTGAGCGAAGTTGCCGTAAAGGACGAAAAAAATACTAAATATTCGGGCACACATAAGTGTAGTAACATTTTTAATATACGTTGATTCGAAATGACCCGTAAACATAATGTTAAGAGTACGGGCTTACGGGTTTTTCTATAAGGCGAAAATAATGTATTATGTTGTAAGGGGGATAATTCGTTTAACGTAGCATAATCTAAATGGTAAAGTAAACGCCCGACATTGAATCCAAATTTAAATTTTATTTGTTATTAAAAAAAAATAATCACCGTTATTTTTGATTGATAACTTTTGAGTTTGACGCTTAACCCATTGGTGACGTGTTTTTTCGAACGTTCTTGGAAACGTTTTTATTTTTCTTTATATAAAACGCTTAATGTTTATTTCAAAGCTTGATTAGTTTACAAATCACATAGAATTAATGATAGTTTTTTTTAATCATTATTAAGAGTAACTGTCTATCGTTTAGGATGTTGAATGATATAATTTAAAATCTTATAGCTTCGGATAAATTTTGCACACACGGTGTGCAAACCGTCTCGTATGAGTTGCGTTTATCCACAGTGACACTGCGTAGTCTTGCCCCAGTGTGGCGTATTATGTCGGTGCATTCTACCGCTTTCATTGAAAATATGCAATAAAAACTATGAATGCGACTTTAGCCTTTCTCTCTCCCATTAAGGGAAGAAGGGTGAATACAATGAATGCGTCATTTTATATTGCAACTGAAGTAATTACTCGAAGTACGCAAGCGACAATAGCTCTTATCGTTTTGCACTGTGCAAATCACATTTAAATTACGTGCAGCGAACTAATTACTGGGTCGCGCGTAGTTGTCATTTGCTGTGTACTGTATTTCGGGTCAGTTTTGCCTGCACTGCGATTTTTAATTACTATTTACGCTGAGAGTTTGATGGTTGTACAATAATGGAATGGATTTTAGGCTCTGCCTACAGTGTCTAGTGTTATTAGTTAGTTTCATTACTATATATTTATTTATTTAAAGCTTTATTGCAAAATTTTGTATATAAGGTGGACCTAATGGCCAATGCCATTATTCTCTACCTGTTTTCCTTAAGATCAAGCAGAGAAAAATGTGAGGTGCTAAAAAATAATAGTAAAGAAACAATCAAGAATAATCATATACGCCGTATATGAGTTTTGGATTTTTCTTTAGGACGATAAAATTAATTCCCACTAAAATAAAAGATTTTATTACTTAACATAACCATCATTTGTTTATATTGACGTATTACTTTAAGCATTAGCAAAAAACATTTATGTTTTATTAAAATATTCATTTAGATATTGACCAGACTAGAAATAAACATGTAAGGTGGGAAAGGAGCGGCTATACACTTGATAATTAACAGTGAATTTATTAACAGTGAGTTAAATGTCAATTTTAATTTCACCTGATGTTAAGCGACAATGACACCGTAGATGGCGAAGAGTGCTCGTCCAGGATACTCCCGATTCTCACGTTTGTGACTAGTAGGACATAGCAATGTTGTTACAGCTGCAGATTGATATTAATTGGGCCCGGAATCAAACCCTTGATCTCGAGTTAAAAAGGCAAGCGGTAAACAACTGTGACACAACGGCGGTAAACATATAAAAATACATAATTCAGACAAAGTATTTGTGTGATGGTACCCAAATAACCTTATATTACAATAGTCATTATTACCTTTTTACAAGCAATACCTAAAATACTAGATTATGTATTGAAACTAGAAATAGATACAGACGTCACAACGTAATGTCGCACTAATAACCTAATGGTGTACACAACTTATACTTTGTAGGCGCCCAAAGACTATTTTTTTATCAACAATAGAATAACATTTGATTAAAATTTTACATGATATTTATTAATAGAGAAGCTGGAGATGGAAAAGCGTCTAGAATTCTTTATTGTTGTTATACTCTGTGGGTTTTTGCCTCCTCCACATTTCTTCTCCAGACGTCGCGACTGTCTGCATTATTTTTCTTAACAGCTTTTTTTTTCAATTCGTCTAAGATTTTCTAGGTAGTTGTGGTTTGTACAATCCCGATTTTTTTCTTGTAGAAATCTTCAGAGTCGGCTAGTTTTTAACCATTTTAGGTGGATATTTCCACGATAAACCTTACTCTTTTATCCGGGCTTGGGACATACAGCATTTCAGTACCGATACTGGCAGAGTTCTCTTTCATAAACGGCGTACAAAATTCGAGCTGCAAATGTAAATATAGAAACTTTTACATTTTTGAGAAATCGCAAGGAATAATCGACGATTCGACTGCCTCCGTGGCGTATTGGTTTATCGGCTTGCATTGCGACGGGGAGGTTCCAGGTTTGATATCCGGAACCAAAGGAATTCTGGAATCTCAATGATGGTAGGGTTTATGGAATCCGCTTAAATAGCCGCCACGCTCAATGTCAATATGCCGTTATAATAGCGTTGCTGTGTTCCGGCATTCGTACACGTGAGAGCCGGAAGTGTTCTGGGCGAACACGCTTCATCATCTGTGGCTTATTGCCATTTAACATCAGGTAAAAACGACGTCAAGTGTCAGCCCACATCCGATAGAAAACAGAACAATCACAAATGAGATATTGGATTGCAAATATTGTACGAAATAGTTAATTTTAAAATTACTCAAACGATGTAATTCTGTTTACAAT
>DWQX01004795.1:0-14262 GCA_018245475.1 Pharmacophagus antenor
AAGTACATTTTTATTATCGGTTACAACTAACATTTCCTCTGCACTATACTTGATGAAAAGTGACAATGAAGTCGTAGTTCATACATAGAAGCTCATACATGAATGGCTGCCGAAACACAGCGATGCTGTCATGGCGACAAATTGACATTGAGGGTGGCAGCTAGACACGCGGGTTCGAAAAACCCTGCCATCATACAGCCGTAGCCCGGGAAATATAACCCGGGATCGTCGTGTTACAATACAAACGATAATCATCTGCACTACGAAAGCAGTCATAAGCTGATTGTGAGAAACCATTTACCTAATAGCAACAAATTCTTTAAGTTCAGAGTTGCGACCGATTAAAAAGGCGAACGATCGAAGACCATTACATTAGCGAGACACGCAAACAAGGCGTTTATGGTGATTGGTTTCAATACAGTGCGATGCCAACAAAAAACCGGCTCTAAACTCGTTACCGTGTACAGCAATAAGATACTTGCGATAATTTAAAAGAAAAAAGAAGTCGATCGGGAGTTACACGAAATGTTGGCGCGGACAAAGTTCGCACGGAGTTTACCATTTATAGCCAATCAAGCTATGTCGAAAGCTGAATACTGTACTAAGAAAATGTGCAAGAGGTATACATCAGTTGCGCCATCAACTGTACGTTAGTAAATACCGATCGACTTAAGGGTCTACTCAAAACCAATTACTTATCACGCATCTGTGAATCGAAGTAATAACGTACCAGCTCTTACGAAATGTTTGATATTTGAAAACTAGTCCGCGTTGCCAGTTTATCATCATACCGCGTGTTTTTCTATCGTATGAAAGTTGCCCCGGCGGACCTACCGTGCGGTGGAGCCCTATTGTATCTATTAGTCGCTACTTTCTCATTTCTTGCCGTTTACGGTCCGTTAAGAGAATCGAGATACATTTGTTCTGTCTATTTGTAGCGCTATGGTGGATTTTGCGTGAATGTTAACAAGAAATTATATTAATTTATCATCGTTTTAATAAGCATTGTTTTTTGTGACTGACAAAATCCCAGTCGAAGGTTATAACTAAATAAAATGAACAAAGTCATTTTTGGTTACGTAAAATTTAGTATGTAACATATTTTAAGTACTCTACTTATATAAATTTTATTACTCGAAAAAAAAACCAAAAGTCAATTATTTTATTTTATCTTCCTGAGCACGAATAGAGTAATTAAACTTTTTGCGCGGGAATAGAGACGGCGGTTGAGATGAAAAACCGTGATAATCCATATGGGGAGCCTTGGCAGCGGTGTCTGGTATCGTCAGCGCATCGGATTCTGTTACGCGAATGACTGAGACCTGTTCACATCGCCGACCCATCGCACTCGTGTGTAACTAGCCTTGTACCATAGATACAATCAACAGATTTTACCCGATAGAAAATTATGCACCTATAATTAATTGTTAACATCACGCAGTTCTATCGCAGACTGATCAAATAGGCAAAGGTGTATTAATAGGAATACAGAGGCGTTAATATTTTTTTCTTACGTGATTTCAATTATGTATACGCTATGTCCATTTATTAATACGTTCTTTGCATATCATTTGTATAAAAAAATATCATAAGGAAAGGAAAATTAAAAAGGTTTTGAAGTTTCAGAGAATTTATGCTGTATCAAAGATTATTAAAATATTACTTTTACCACTCACTATTTCCTAAAAAGTTCATATAAACTTTAGTTCAACAATTTATTTATTTTCGATATAAATTCCACGGAGCACGAAATCGTATAATATATTTATAATGTAATAAAATCTTAATATGTAATGATCTTCTAATATATATTTAAAATATATTACTTTCAAACGACCAAGTATTGAGTATTACAAATTAATTTTCCTGTTTGAATGATTGCATAAAATATTTCCATTCATGAAAAGACTGTTTTTTGCTGCCACCAATTATATTCTGACATCTTGTCGACTTTGGCCAAATTTAAAGATAATTGATAATATAAATACAAATTACATAATTAATTAAAATATCCATAATGATATGAATCTGTTGTTAATATAAAGGTTTTGTTCGAAAAGTGTTAAAATTTCATACAATATAACTTTCTGGGTATGATAAGAATGATATACGAGAGTTTTCTTACACATTCCTGGCATTCAGAATTTAAAATGTATGCTTAATCTGTGGTAACGTTTTATCATAGGCGTGCATGTGAAACTGCCGTGATTCAATGTTTAAAGGCACGTCCTATGGGAGTAAGACCGGTCCGCACGATCAATATGCTTGTTGATACCAAGCCACCATAAATAGCAGAAGTAGTCGCAGTTTAATGACGCTGTCCCGCGAAAACGTGCCCCGACTGACGTTGTTATCAATCAAGCTTACACAGTGTCGTTTAATACCGGTTGGGTAAAGGTGTGCTACTGAAAGAAAATTCATTGTATTTTTTTTCTATGATGAACATTCAAATATGGAATAATTATGTTATAAGCTTAAACCATTCTTCTATAAATCCTATTTCGATACTAATTTTATTCTGACTTTACCTAATTATATAAAAACTACATACTTCATAAATTACTACTCATGTAACTAAAACATGTAGCAGGAGTCCACATGTTTTAGTTAGCACTTTTTCCTTACTTTTATGAATACAGTATCTAAAATAAAAAGTGAAGCAATTAATCTGTAAGTTATTTTAAATCTAATAATATATAGGTAATTAATTATTAATAGTATAAACATTATTATAGGGATTATGATACACGACAAATTAAATGTAAAATAATATATAATTTAAATTATTAATAAAAGATGTTTTTAATGGAAAATTTATTTTAAGGATAGTTATGGTGTTATTTTTTTCGAAGCGACTACATTTGCTATTCAAATCGGGTCGAGTTTTTGTAGTCGCCCTCGAAATGTAAAGTAAAAATAAAAAACACGAGAAACAAAGGAATAAATTATTTTAGAATTTCATCGGGTTATAAAAATTCTTCTATAAAAACTTAAGTTACATGCTTTTATAATTTCGAACTCTTTCAAAAGTTTTTATTAAACAGTTACAACAAATCTATTGATGTTTATCTTATGTTTTTTAATAAAAACCTTCACGAGCAATTAATAAAAAATGTACAAAATAAATATAATAAAACGCATATGAATAGCTATGTAAATTAAAGTAATATTATATGAAAAAAAAAACACATAATATTCGTAAAACAAGTAAAAGTAACGAATTCGATTTTTATCTAAACGAAGGCGCTTTAAAAAGCGACAGGCAATCCTCGGGCAGCGGAAATTAGTTACAACAATCTCCATATATAACACTTATTTTATACATAAAACGCGTATCCAATTCAACGCACATATACAGTTTGGTGTAAAGCAAAGAGGTAACAAAGGTTGACCTTTGTAGTAAATCATTCAATGTGAAGCATATTTCATTGAATTTAAGCACGTAAATGAAATTTATGATTTTATTAACCTTCTTCGCGGCTGCCATACAGTATGAAAACAATAGCTCAATCTATGATTCACATTGCAAAAGTTCGTTTGATGTTTTGTTATGAAAGAAACACGTACGTTCGGAAAGACATAAATTGTTGTGGTGAATTAATTAAAGTAATAAAGCGAAAAGGATTTTTTGAATAACTGAACGTGATATTTTCGTACCATGAAACATTTAGACAGGTTGTTTATGATGTAAATAAGTTTTTAAGCGTATTTTAGAAATGCTTTTTACATTAAACTTGATTTCAGCAATACGATATTCGAACCTGTCTAGTGTCGGTCTTAATGGGACCGAGTTTCAGAAAACGTATAGTTAACAAGGGATACTACATTTAAACATTTTAAAAACTGATGCATTCTAGTCAGTCATATATGTAAGGACGTAATAATATAAAGCAATAGGGTTTTTTTGTTTAAAATTTCTCTATTTGCAATACACGCAAATCCAAACAAGGCGTATCTAATCTTTGTACATCAATCCAGCATGAAGCAAATCGTAAATTTCTACGGGCAGAGAAAAACAACATCGATGCTATCGAATCCGATTTTTCGCAGCAACGTTCAAAATGGCGGACAAACGAAAGCGCTTTTTGTACGCTGTAAACAATTACTCAATCGGCGTGACAGTAAAAATATGCACTTACTGCAACAAACGTTGGACAGCAATAAATATCAAACAATCGCGAGTTAAAAATAGACAGGCGCGGCGGCCGGTTCAATGACCGTAGGTTGACATACAACGAGCTCAAGGCCTGCAGAGATTAGATACCAGCGCTGCATAACAAACATATAACGAGCGACAATTGCAAAATAAATCGACGTGAGCGCTGTACGGTGCGGTGGCTCGAAATCAAACATTGTATTGTCCGATGTGTATGGTCGGTTTTTGGCAACGAAAAATGTTTGCTAGAGTGCTGCTGACACATTGCAATGAAAGGATCTATAGAATATGTTAAAAACGGTATTAAGACATTATTTTTATTTAATTATGTACACTAACCCTTGACTACGACCTCAACTAATAGTGAGTGATGATGTGTGGCGTATTAAAACGCAATAGTCTAGAGAAACCAATATTCACGTCCTAACTTGGCGAAAATACTGACGCTGGTAAACTATTCTAATCCTTCTCTGTTCGCATTACGAAGGATGAAGCAAATCGCTTTGTCCTAATGCGCGGAATATAGACAACAAAGGGATGAATGCTCGCCGTGTGTTCATATGTCCGATGATAAAAAGGTATAAAACAACGAACAATGTTTTGGATCGAATAAAGTATGATTATTTGCTGTAAACTAAGTCTTAATCGAATGCTTTCTTCAAAATAAAGATGATGGAGGAAACTTTCTCAGCGATTTTTCTAAATTGGCAATGTTTAAGCTTGCTAATGATTGTTTTATAGTTTTCAAATATTACACATTAGAAATAAATTATTTAAAAAAATGTATGCGTTATTTGTAAAAACTGAAATGAATTAGGGAACATTAAGGTAAAAAAGCAATTATAAACATGATTTAAATGTATTATAAGTTTTGCTTTCAAACAGCAATTATCAGAATGTTAAAAATATCGCAAGCCCGTTGTAAATTTTATTAAAAGTTTGGACGCTTCGTGTAACGTACATTTTTTTATAAAAAAATCCGACAAAAGTTATGTTGTTTGTGTAAATGAAGCCGAAAGCGGTGTCGCCACAGGCTCCAGCAAAACGCCTAGCGGCCAGTTTAAATTACAGCAAATTTACGTTTATTCAGTTACGAAAAGCTGCTGGTTTTCATTATTTTAGAATCACCGCTAAAACTTAAATTTATCAAAATATCATTTTATTTCAAATTATACGTTTTATTTTATATTTAAACTGGTAGGTAACTTCCGATTTGTCCTTGAAGAAAGTAGTAATTTTTGAACACGATTCTAAATTTAACTATTAGACATATTTATAGCTTTTTTAAATAATTAATCCATTGAGGAACTTTTTGTAAATAATCAGTTATATAAAAAAAATCATATTTGTTTTTATTGCAGCAAATCAGTACAGCATACCTTGGTGGAGAACAAAAAATAAGTCACCGCAAATAAAGATAATCTATTTAGAATTTAATAAGAAATGAAGATAAAAACAGCGACTAAAATTAACGATAACGTTACCCTAACAACAGACGTAGCCATGCGGGCGCCTTCAGTGACAGCACTTTATCGCGGTAAGTGTCAGGCCAACGATTTTATGGCGACACCAATAAAGGTGAAACTTTAAACCCCAAACTTTGGTGCGATGTTTTGTTGTTCAATTCAAACTATAACAACTAAGTATTATCCATGCGTAAACAACACCTGAAGATATAGAATATGAGTTTTTAAAAACCTCTGTAGTCTAAGTCATCCGTTCTAAAAAAGAACGTTTTCTTCATTGTAATATTCAAATGTAACATATAGAAGAAATATAATAACTTTATCTATTGAGATATTGTTTTAAAATCAATTTCTTTTTATTCTAAAATACAATCCGCATATTATAAATCCACTTTAAAACCATTCCCGAACCATTTCAGTTTATTTAAAATAGAATTTATAATTGACTAAATATTTAGGTAACGAAACCATAAATGTCTATCCATATACAAACACTATGGGCGCGTCTGGTCTTGAATCATGGGTTGAGATAGTGTGCGGAGCGATCGCAGATCGTTCAGGAATGTGTCGGCGTTGTACGATTTTGTATCAAAGTGCGCCCTTGTGTGCATTGGTTTATCGCTTGCCATGTATCTTAGAAATCCCTGGTTCGATTGACAGTCCACATGAGTAGTGGATTCAACATCTACGGTCTCATCGGCACGTCTAATAATGTGAAATTTGAAGTCGTGTTAGCCCATAGTTGTAAAAATTCAATTATTTCAAAAAGGGCGTCGTGAAATAGATTCACTGATAGATATTAGTAACACGTCTACCGCACATTTTTAATCGCTAAGAACTATTTAATTTATTGACAATTATAAAAAAAAAAACATCATATTTTCTGAAGAATACCTACTAAGAATAAGTGAACATTCTAAGAAAATTATAAATAAATTGCTTTTGTATTCGAATATAAAAAGCGATAAGTGAAAGAGTAAAAATACAAAAGGAATTTCCTTATTCAGTATTTTTGGGAATTACTCCCACGAAGCACAAGTTTATCATTAGAGAAAAGGATAGGAAATTGTTTAGTTAACTAATATTTTAATTTGTTATAATAATGCGCAAGTATTATCACCATCGTTCCAAATAACGTCAATTACCCTACCTTCATTGAAATACAAAGCAATAAATGGTGTGGGTTTTTTATTTTATACATCGTCCGAATATTTCAAAACAATACACTGAAAATGGTTACTACAAAGTTATTAAGCGAAAGCCCGGGTTTGCATGAACGAACCCAAATATAATGACTTACCTTAATCTGATATGAGTTCACTTTATGCTTTGGCAAATGGTTGAACGTGGAAAAATCCAGCCGCCTGGAGAAAATGCCGTTTGCGCCAGCACCGGCTCTGTAAAAAAAGTAGTTGTGTATATTTCATAAAAATTACTTCGTATAGATTTAAAAAATAAAAAAGGATTGGAAAAAAATACGGTTTTTTTTGTTTATTAATGTGATATTTCACAACCTCAACTTTTTTTAATCTCCTTGTTATAGCAAGGTCATATGAGGTGCATTGAAATATACATGTTTATCTGCAAAATAGAAAAAAAACAATTATTGCAAATTGTAAAATTAATTATATATATATAGCATATGTTAATATTCAGTGTATTGAAAATGAAACCTAAACCAAAATATAAAACAGTTATAGCTGTTATTTCTAAATTATTTCCTCTATACCTTTATTAAGTCAACATTAATCACGATGCGATTTGCACAAACAACGACACTAAGGAACATTCTTAATATGTCCATACTCTTAAAATAATAATAATATGTGGCTTAATAGGATTTTTGTGAGACGATTTTGAAATCAGTCTGAAAGCAAGAATACTATTTCGTTTTCACTTCTTACTAAATATATTTTGTCTTCTCCACAAAGAATCAACAGAATACACAAAGCGCGTTAACAGCCATACCATGTCGTCGAATTCATAAAAATCGTTTATGTAACCATACTACACAAAAACAACCTATAAAACTCTAAAATATTGCAACATTCGTGTAAATCAACACGCGTTGCATTCAAATCATGTTCGGGAATGAGTAAAGCGTGTTATAAACCCATCTTATTATGCGAATCAAAATCCAATTTGTGAAGTTCAATTTGCAAACAGCACAAGCGACATTTCGTGTCGAGGGATTTGAAACATTTAATAATTACAGTAACATAAATTCACATCAAACACACAGAACGCCAGGTTTTAATGTTTGCATCGCGGGAAATCGGGAACAAAGACAATTTTATTAATAGGTCTCCGCACCGTAATGTAATTCGGAGTTTATCTTGTTGCCTTGAATTTTATCGTAATTGAATGTATTTTAATTTTTTACATTGTATCCGAATTTAATGTAAAAGCCTTAATCAAGATTGCTTTTTATTTGTTGGTATCAATAATTATGTCATCGTCTAATTTCCTTTAATTTGTTAGGAGAAAAAGTCATGAAAACGTCGTAAACTTTTATATGTGATTTAGGTATAAAAGTAATTTAAACAATTTATGATAAAAACATGTTACATCCCTAGTTTATTTCAGTAAGACGAAGACAATCTATGAATAGTTGTCGTAAAATTATTATATCATCATAAAATGTTTTTTTTGCATAAAGAAATGTTCCAAGTTACGATTTTAAATATTGTTTTTCTACTATGCAAATATAGAGCCACGCAAAAACGAAACACAAGCCCGCAAGGTTGTGCGAAAAAACTTGTTTTTTTCATTGCCAAGGCCAGCCGAATTAGATACCGGGTCTCGTATCTCACCGGGCGTGTCAACATAGCATTGTGTTTACATTCACGAAGCGATAAAAAAAATAGCGATAACATTATTGAGGTGAATATTTTATAATCTCGAACCAGAATTTTATTTTTAGTAACTTTTTGAGCTTATCGTGACAGAATTATGCAAAATCTACAATCTGTTAAGTTTTAGAAGGTATGAACTTGCCGTGCCATTATGTGCCGCAATAGAGGCTTAACTATGTAATAGAAAAAAAGGCATTGTTATTTTTAATATCATAAGTTAAACCTGTGTATTAAATACAAGCGATTGAAAAGAATCCTGTTACAAAAACATTGACAAACATGTGTAAGGGTTAGTCATAAAACGAAGGCAACGGAAGTGCGCTCGGTTTAATGTAGGTAACCTTGGGGCTCACAATGCCTTAGTTATTTTAATGTAATAAACAAAAAACAAATTTGACGGCTCACCGTTCCCACTGTTTATGCCATGCGATATCTGAAACTTTGAAGTAATCAGAATTCTATGTACACATGCAAAATTTTATGTACATTTAAAGTGACTTTTTATCGATGATGAGCGACCACTTGTTCTTAATTTCACACGATTGAAAGTTGCAATGAGGTCGAAAATATTGAACGATAATCTAGCATTTAATATAGAGTGTGAACACATAAATTCTGTTATGGCGGCAGATTAACAATAGGACGATAGTAGCTAACTAGAACAGTCGGAAATTACGATCGTCCAAATACCACGAATCGAACCAGGGAACTGCGCGTTATAAGTTAACCGATACGTCATATATACACTGATATAATCCGTCAAAAAAATTAAAAAATATTTAATTACATTCATATAAATAATATTATTACAAGATAACAAAGTAGTCTATTTGGCTATACGATAATAATATAATAATGTTTACGAAAGAATAGAAGCTTTTTGAAGCGATAGACAGCGAATGCATCGAAGAGAATTTGGCCTTGCATGTGGAATAAAAATAGCCATGTTGTTTCGACGCGATTTTATATCAAAACTGCGGGCAGACTCTGCGTGTGTGGAAACGATGAAATTATCCTGTCAACTCATGCGCATAAGTACAAAAATGAAATGCACTTGGTACGGAAACAACTGGTAATAAAACATGTTTATCCTACCGGATCGTATTACTTATCCTTATACATTTACTTTAAACTAATATTAAATAAGAAAATAAAGTAGAAAATATTTTTTTATCATAAACTCTGAAGCCACTATAACAAGTACACAAGTAAGAAATTAAATTGTTATAATAACCATTGAAACAATAAACAGTTTCAATATGCTTTTCAATTTATAAAAAAACAATCCTCACAAACTAATGAATGTTACGTTCTTAAGTTTAGGTAAAGGGCACGGTTCACAATTGTCAATACAATGATTAGTTAGCCCCGGTTACTTAAACGCTAAAAGCTATTGCAGATCGCCGCGACTAGCCCGTTTTAAGATGTGTTATATTAACATTTGCTTTAAACAAACACGACTTCGTCTTCATAAGACCACTTAGTTAATATACAAGCATTCAATGTTTCCACCTCGCCGCGCTTATGGTAACACGAGAGTCTTAGAAAAAACATATTAGTTTCAAAATTGCTATGCAACTTTTTCCTTAACAATTATAATTGAAATTTTTTGTACAGCCAATTTTATGTAGACTCCGTCTTAGATAAACACAATAAGTCATTAAAACATAAATAATTGCGACCTTCTATCGAGCAAACATTTAAAACAATATTTAAAGAAGCAAAACAAATCGAAACGAAATCCTCTTAGTGCGTACACTAACGCATAGTTGTTGCTAAGTAAATAAATTCAATTAACAAACGACCACCATACATAGCATTGATATGAAGCTAAGACATCGTTAATTATGATTCTCCGAAATGGAGCCAGGGCGCTCGCAACAAATCTGTCATTCGTAACAATTTACGGCGGCTATAAAACTATCGTTTTATTATAAGAGAGCGTACAGAAGCGAGTTGAGTTTAGTTGGAAGATAAGCTGAATGTCTATTGTGGATTGAAAGTAGACACCGCGGTGGGAGCAGCGCGAGAACCGGTTGCCTACTTTCTCATTGAGAGCATTAGGCCCACGTTCCGTGAGGGTGCAGCGAGGTAATGATATCAGAACGCCACGGATAGGGCTATCAAACACGACGAAATAAAAAATAAACAAAACTATCTCGAAATCGATTTCTCATGCCTATACTTATTAATTAAGAGATCTATTAGATAACATACCAATATAAAATAATGACTACATCGTGCAAGATTTTTGAAAAGATATAGGTTAAAATGTTTTAACACCTTTGCGTCGCACTTGCTAAATAATTGCATAAAGACTAAAAATTAGGGAACCTATATTTTATTAACACAAAAAAATACCGTAACAAATATTGAAATGTTAACAACGTAAGTATTACGATGAATGAGAGATAAAATATTTGGCACATGTAGATGTACTATATTTAGTTATTACTTTTAAAATTTATATCTGCCGAAGATAAATATCAAAAACATAACCGCCCGAGGTTTGACAATGGAAACTCGTGCATAAAACTGAATGGATACAACAGTCGGGCCACCACGATGGCGCCATTTGAATATTTTTGATTACTTCTGTCGCGCAGTGATTTACCGCCTGTCTTGTAAAGCGGTAGTCCCACGTTAGATTCCTGGACCACATGACTATTGGAGTCTGGATAGTGGTGATGTGTTTTTGAGCCAGCCTGCTTAGCTACTACACTGAATGTCATTCTGCTGCAACAACAGCTTTCCTGTGTTCCAGCAGTTATATAGTTGAGTCATACATGTGAGAGGTTCTGGTGAAACATGCTCCACCATCTACGGGTTCATTGTCTCTTAACATCATGTCAAATTCAGTGTTAGCCCCTTAGCAATAAGAGAATCATTTATTAAATAATTGAACACAAACACCAAATTGGTAATACATATAGAGAATAAAAGAATAATTTACACCTATATAATTATTAGGTGTGTTGTAATCGATGCTTCATGCATAATCTTTTCTCTATTTTTTGTATAAGAGTTAATATTTATTGGATAAAAAAACGCATAAAGGTTAGAGTTTGACAAAATATTTTAATTAATTAAAAAAAAATAAACCAATAAATTTCATTTCAATGGAACGTCTCTGTTTTTATTTGGTTAAATTAAAATTTTTGTTATCATGAATAAAATTAGCAAATGCATAATAAAAATAAATAAAACATTGTTCGCAGATAAGATTGTCATTTCACGTTTAATATTATAACTCCGGCAACAATATTCTTAAATTTAAACTTCGAATACGAAAAGATCCTTATCGGAGTTTACAATTGTATAAGTAACAAAATTGCTGTTTTAAAACAAATGATATTATTATGAATTCGCGAGCAAGGTCAACGTGTTTCGAGTACCATTAATACTTGTCAGCTTAGCGCCGTATATTGCAAAATACAAATGAATGTTAAAATATAATCAGTGCCGGTTACCGATCGTATTTAAATGTGATCGTTCAATAGCATAACCTCTTTGTAATGTACATGGATTATGTTAAAAAATATATGACAATTAATTAAACAAAAAATAAACAGTAAAACTGATATAATATAAAATAGTGATTTTAAATATTAAATTTATACATGACGGAAAGTTTTAATTACAATATTTGATACTTTAAGAGTAGAATTATTAGTATTCAAATTATTATTTATGAAACAGATAAGTTGAAGTTATCGCTATCATTGGAAGCGAAATCAAATTCCCAATTGAAGTTTTAATTAAAACTTTTCGGTTTTTATAACACTGCGCATTGGTTCTAAGAGTGAATGAGAACCAATGCTAATCTACAAGCAAGGGGTCTTACCTAATATTTAATAAGAATATATACGTCAATTCGTAAGTACTGTGCATAGATATAAACTGATATAATAAGTATCGGTGCAACCGGCTGCTACGTATAAAGGCGGGCGAATAGCTAGCCTAACAACCGTGCGGAGCATTGTAAACAACGAAGACCTTGGCCTCGGTCGCACAATGGGTCCCACTAAATTCGATTACCTAACAGTCGGCGCAGTTGTTTTGCTCACGATTTTTACCATATAAGCGAACTACGCCGCGGGCTCCCCTCATGAACTGGCGCATTAAAAATATCGTGAATACTGCACGTACTCACTTAAAGATCAAAGCTTTAGATACGGTTTTAAAATACCAGTTTTAATGTTTCTTTGTTAACCTAAATATTTAGTTAAGAGTTTAACAATGACCCACTGTAGCATGTTTTGTTTTAAAAAATAATATTACAATAGTTATAGAAAATGTAGGAATTAATTGGTATATCGCTCCGCATATATTATTAATTATATTGAGAAATTTGATTTTAGACGAAATAAAATTTCTTAAGATAAACAAAGGCGGGTTCAAGATCCAAACAAAAGCCCTCATTAGGATTCCGAAAAGTGTTCCGCGTCAGGAACAAAGGCGCCGATCACTCTTGTATTGGATAATTCCAAGGTAGAATTCCCTCATGAATTCAGAGTCAAAATATTTCTTTGAAAATGACATCCGATGCGGACTAAGAGTTTATATGCATAGATATTTTGATGCAATAACGTAAAATAATCTTTTCACAAAATTTGTAACCGAATTTACCGAAGCATATTTTACAAAGTAAAATATATGCTTCAATAATATTATACACATTTGATGATAAAAATTATTTGTTGTAGCACATAAGAGAAATATGCTAAAGTTTTAAAATCGTCGATGTTTTCCATCATGAAATATGTCATACAAATCGACAACATGATTATATTAATACAAAACCAGTTTTAACAATAGGTGCCCAATGAGAAAATTATAAATTTTAATTATATTATTTAAGAGTTTCATTTAACTCGTTCTAAAGTATTAATTTATTTAGGTGATTTATTAGATAGTTTCGAGAAAATTTCATGTCTATGATGCTAAATGTTGGAACTAGATCGTTTATTGAAATATTAAATACATCGAAACAAAACAAGATTTTTCTGTAACACATGAACTAAAGTGTGTTATATTTTAAACCAGTTTGGGTCTCATAAACACAACAGGATGACTTCTTTTAGCAACGAACCGCAAAATACCGTACAAGTCGTTTAAAAAATCGATAAAAAAAACTTCGGCGGTTGATATTTAAAGGTAGAAGTATTTTTAGTTCGCCGGTTGTTTTTGTATTAATCAGTCTTTTATGTACTCATGTCTGTCTTTTGAAAAGATCTCTATAAACCATACATCTCACAGTTAAGTACGAAAATCATAAATGACTTAATTTAATTTATACGTAATAACAATAAATCTGATAAATATTAGTGAAGATTCCGGGAGAAAAATCTTTAAATCTATCGAAATAATATATTAAATGTAATGCTGTTTTATTATACATTGTATTTTAGGGCACCGACTAATGTAATACCTCTAAATATATCGGTTTTAAATCGACATATATTAGTCATAAGGAAATGAAATGTAAAAATAATATATTTAGCAAAATAAATTTTTAAGATATTAATACCAGATTTATTATAGTTGTAAATAGACAATCAGTTACTCCGTCTTTAAATATGTTTAAATTTCAGGTCCCTAACAAATCCATGTTTATTAACCAGACTACATAAAAGGAGTCAAACATGGCTTTATTGCCACTTGACAAGAGCCGGGCACAGTAATTGCACGTTAAGTTAGCGCTACGTCTGATACCTAAAGCACTGTATTTTGCATCGCAGTGTTTAGGACGACCGGTCTTGAACTTGCTGTTTTCAAAAAAATT